>JASFAX010003423.1:0-42498 GCA_030737875.1 Allium sativum | reverse complement strand
CAGGATCTTTACCGAATTAATAATTGTCATTTTTATTAAATTTTGGTGTAGCAAAGCATTAGTGGGGGGATATTTTATAGACTGTATGTTATGTTCTGAATAGAATCCCCAAATCCAAGAATAAAATTTCGCATTATGAAATTTTAAAGAAATATAAATACAATATATCATACTTTAGAACTTGGGGTTGTTTAGCATATATTCGCATTCCAGACCCTAAGAGAATAAAATTGGCAAAGAAAATCATACGAATGTGTATTTATAAGCTATGCTGTTAATAGCAAAGCATACCGAATTTATGACCTAAATACACATAATATAATTTGAATCAAATAATGCCAATTTTTATGAAACGAAATTTCCTTTTAATTTAAGGAATAGTGGGGGCACAACAAGTATGCCTATTAGAACAGAACTTAATAAAAGTTCTGAAGTTGAACCTAGAAGAAGTAAAAGAGCGAGAACCGTAAAAGATTTGGTTCAGATTTTTGTGCTTTTACTATAGAGGAGGATCACTTAAACTTCCAAGAGGCCTTATCTTATTTAGACGCCGATTTTTGGTGGGAGGCTATAAATGATGAGATGGATTCTCTGGAATCCAATAGGACTTGGCATTTGACAGATTTACCTGCTGGTTGTAAATCTATAGGCTGTAACTGAGTACTTAAAGGAAAATTAAAACTTGATGGCACTGTTAATAAATATAAGGCATAATCAGTAGCTAAATGTTTTTAAACAAAAAGAAAATATAAACTTCTTCGACAATTTCTCACATGTAACTAGAATAACATCCATTCGGGTATTAATCTCACTTGCTTCCATTCATAATTTATGAATACACCAAATGGATGTTAAAACCGTTTTTTTAAACGGTGAATTAGACGAAGAAATTTATATGGACCAGCCTGAAGGATTTGTAGTACATGGTCAAGAACATAAAGTATGCAAATTAGATAAATCATTATATGGTTTAAAACAAGAACTTTAACAATGGCATGAAAATTTTGAGAACTTTAATCATTTCACATGGTTTTAAAGTTTATGAAAGTGACAAATGCATTTATTACAAATCTGAGAATGACATTTGCACTATTATATGCCTTATGTAGATGACCTACTCATCTTTGGTTCAAACATTCATGCCATAAATTTTGGTCAAATCTTTATTAAGTGCCAATTTTGATATGAAAGATCTAGGTAAGGCGAGTGTAATCCTTGGTATTAAGATTACTGGGTCAAAAAGGGGATTTCTTTGGATCAATCTCATTAATTGATAATACTCTTAAGAAATACAATTATTTTGACTGTAAACCTGCATGTACACCATATGGTCTCAGTGTATAGTTATTTAAGAACACTGATGAAGGTGTAAGACAGTCTGATTTTGCGAGCTTCATTGGCAGCAGCCTACGGTATGCCACTGAATGTACTAGACCCGACATTGCCTATGTCGTGGGATTATTATGCAGGTTTACCAGTAGACCTAGTATAAAGCATTGACATGATATTGAAAGGGTCATGAGATACCTTAAACGAACCATGAACCTTGGATTACATTATGAAAAGTTTCAAGCTGTACTTGAAAGATATTCCGATGCCGACTGGAATATTTTATCTGATGATTCTATTGCGACCAGTGGCTATATATTTAGCATTGCTGGAAGAACTGTTTCTTGGAAATCTAAGAAACAGAACAACTTGACTCAGTATACTATAGTGACTGAGATAATAGCGCTAGCTACAGCTAGTTAAGAAGCAGAGAACTAAAGAAATCTGCTATTTGAGATCCCTATAAAGGAAAAATAGACACCAGTGGTGTAATCGATTGTGATAGTTCCGCGGCTATTACAAAAAGTATAGAACCGTTATAACAACGGTAGAAAACGACGTCGTAAGCACAATACTGTAAAAGAACATCACATACATAGTGATGAAAAATTCGACGACTATTGAAAGGAAAACAGAACCGATATTACAACGGTAAGAAATGATAGTCGTATACACAGTATTGTTAGAGAACATCACATATGAGGTGATGATAATTTGGCAGATCCTTTGACGAAAGGACTGACCAGAAAGAAAGTCCTTAATAATTTTAAAAGAATAGGACTATTGCCCTGAGATTGTGGAATCACGCACAATGGTAACCCGACCTAAATGACTGGAGATCCCAAGAAATAGGTTCAATGGGTAAAAACAAGTTGTGTAGTGATAGAAGTAGAACATGCTATTTAATAAACTAAGAAGTATGTATTCCTGAAGTGATTAGAGGATGAGTTAATAGAAACTCTTAATGAGATCTATACTCTATTTGGAGTGGAGTACCTACCTTCAGGAGTACTCTTGATAGACTCACCTGTGTGAATGTGGAAATGTGGTCGTTTCCTATGGAGTTTTGTGCAGAACTTCTAGAGCGTTCACTAAACTGGGATAGACGTGCATGGCCATAAACGCACGGGCTTATTTGATTGCACTATTGAAAAGGTTGTGTGTGGTTTGATGTCAGGAATAGAGTTCAAGACTACGTGTCACTCTAGTAAAAACTGAATCTTACTCACTATGCAAAGGTTCAAGTCGGATGACACCTTTGTTTATGCACAGTCTTATGTTTTTAGAAACTGCTCGATAATATTTTAAAAAATTCAAGTGGGGGATTGTTGGAAATTTTTTGTTTGTGAATTGTTTAAAATATAGAAATAAGTGTATAATGGCTCCAATTTGTGAATAGTCCCACATCATGGGATTATAAGAAAGATGCAAGTATTTATACTTGTTTCTAAGAAGCTTTGATGGGGCCTTGGGGCTCCCAATACATGCTTTGTTGTGAGGAGGGAGCCCATGCATCATGACCACCACACACGCGCGCGATCGACCGACCCGACCCGGCCCGGCCCGGCTCGGCTCGGTTCGGTTCGGGCTTGGGCTTTGGGCATTGGCTATGTGGTGTAGACACTTATATTTTTGACCCAGAAAACACTGCATTTTTCGAATCAGTTTTTTTAATATGGAAAATATTTTTTGAACCGACTTTGATATGAAGCAGTAAAACTTGACCAAGTATTTCGCAGATCCTATTTTCCTCCACTGACCAGTATTTTCGAATAGCCTAATCTTCGTCTATATATTATCTTTAGATTAGACGAGATCAGTACAGAAAAAAAATACTGCTTTCTCTTCCTCCACCATTAAAATTTTCTAACCAGGAATTTTCGAGCAGTTAACTTCGAAAGTGCAAATCTGCACTGATTTGTTGTGCAAAGCAAATCAGTTATATTTTTTCAGAGGCTGTTTTATCCTAAAGGCGGCGGCGAAAGTACGAACTGGTTTTGCACCATTGGCCAGATCGCCGAATTGTCTTCAAGAAAGCGACAAAGTACGTGACTCAGCCATTGTTTCCCAACAGTAGAAGTAGTATTCGAAGTAATGGCTTATGCAACCCTAGATGAACCGCACCCTCTTTCGCAATCAATTGATTCCAAAGGACAATTCCAAACTTGCCATAAATCGATGGAATAATGGCAGATCAAATCAGATCTTGTGCAGCCTTGATCGCACGCTGGTAGATCCCAAGGCAATGAGTCGATTGAAAAAATGAGGCAAAGGACGGCTCTATAACAAACGCGAAGATAAGTATTTTTCTTTTGATTATTGATTCTAGTCTCGCAGAAATAGGATATCAATTTTTGTGCATAGAACCTCAGACCTCACAGTAACATGCGTATTTTTTGAATGCTTGCTTATTTCTTCCAACCCAGATATGCCGAATAGTGGCTATAGTATATATATTGATGAGGTTGAGGTCGCTTTTACTAAATTTGTTAGCAGTAGAATTTTTTGAAATAATCACTGATAACTTATATGTGTAAAATTTGGAACTTTGAATGACCTAAAAATGTTATACCTCAAAGCCTTGAAGAGCAAGCTATCTAAGCTTAATGTAAGTCAAACTGGTGAATCCAGTTTTATGCGTTTTAAGAACTTAGTAGGCCTGTGATGTGTAGGCACAATTTGAATGCAAACTTTTGAAAATGTCTTTATTATAAATTGACAATAATTAAGTGCATACTTATTTGGAAAATGTCATTAAAATTTTGGCATTAGTGAAATGCATATGATTATATGGAAATGTCATTAAAATTGAAATTAATAGAACACATATAATATTGGGAAATGTCACTAAAAATTTGACATTAATAGAATGTGTATGTTATTTGATAATGTCATTAAGAATAGACATTAATTAAATGAATAGGTTTTTTTTGCATCAAATAAATTGACATATTTTATATGCATACAAGTGAAAAGATAGAATGTAAAACATTTTGTTGCATACATGTGAATAACCTATGTTAGTCTATGAGATTGGATATATTTTTCTATAGGAAAAATATAAATTTTCAAACATATTGACATTCAAAATAGTAAGCATCCACAACCGGCCAGTAAATAACAGAATGGAATCCGCAAGGAAACCATAAATGACAGCAGCAACCAACCAAAAAGAATGATTCTGGATAGTTGTTTCTATGTTACAACTGTAGAAAACCAGATCATATGACACGAATGTATTTGAACAGGCTAAGCCATGCACCGCAGGCAAACCTGACTGAGGAGCCTCTAATGGTTATAATTACTGAGATTCACCTTGTTGGTGGATAAGAGGGTTGGTGGGTAGACATTGGTGTTTCTCACCATGTTTGCTATGATCGTGATATATTCACAATATACATGGTTGCTGACGATCAGAAAGTGTGTTGTGAGATCTTCGCACCACTTAAGCTGTATAGACTGGTAATATGAAAATAAAGCATATGATTGGAAAGACATTGATTCTTAAAGATGTGATGCATTTGATATGTTTGAAACATTAAAAAATTGAAATCAAGCAAATAGGAAAATTAAGAGGATTTATAGTGATAGAGAAACAGAATATGAATCCAGTTTATTTTGATTTTTTTATAAATGACATGATTTTGTACATGATAGAGCTGCACCTTATACACTTGAAATGAACGGTAAAGTTGAAAGAAAATCAGGATCTTTACCGAATTAATAATTGTCATTTTTATTAAATTTTGGTGCAGCAAAGCATTAGTGGGGGGATATTTTATAGACTGTATGTTATGTTCTGAATAGAATCCCCAAATCCAAGAATAAAATTTTGCATTATGAAATTTTAAAGAAATATAAATACAATATATCATACTTTAGAACTTGGGGTTGTTTAGCATATATTCGCATTCCAGACCCTAAGAGAATAAAATTGGCAAAGAAAATCATACGAATGTGTATTTATAAGCTATGCTGTTAATAGCAAAGCATACCGAATTTATGACCTAAATACACATAATATAATTTGAATCAAATGATGCCAATTTTTATGAAATGAAATTTCCTTTTAATTTAAGGAATAGTGGGGGCATAACAAGTATGCCTATTAGAACAGAACTTAATAAAAGTTCTGAAGTTGAACCTAGAAGAAGTAAAAGAGCGAGAACCGTAAAAGATTTGGTTCAGATTTTTGTGCTTTTACTATAGAGGAGGATCACTTAAACTTCCAAGAGTCCTTATCTTATTTAGACGCTGATTTTTGGCGGGAGGCTATAAATGATGAGATGGATTCTCTGGAATCCAATAGGACTTGGCATTTGACAGATTTACCTTCTGGTTGTAAATCTATAGGCTGTAAATGAGTACTTAAAGGAAAATTAAAACTTGATGGCACTGTTAATAAATATAAGGCACAATCAGTAGCTAAATGTTTTTAAACAAAAAGAAAATATAAAATTCTTCGATAATTTCTCACATGTAACTAGAATAACATCCATTCGGGTATTAATCTTACTTGCTTCCATTCATAATTTATGAATACACCAAATGGATGTTAAAACCGTCTTTTTAAACGGTGAATTAGACGAAGAAATTTATATGGACCAGCCTGAAGGATTTGTAGTACATGGTCAAGAACATAAAGTATGCAAATTAGATAAATCATTATATGGTTTAAAACAAGAACTTTAACAATGGCATGAAAAATTTGAGAACTTTAATCATTTCACATGGTTTTAGAGTTAATGAAAGTGACAAATGCATTTATTACAAATCTGATAATGACATTTGCACTATTATATGCCTTATGTAGATGACCTACTTATCTTTGGGTCAAACATTCATGCCATAAATTTAGTCAAATCTTTATTAAGTGCCAATTTTGATATGAAAGATTTAGGTAAGGCGAGTGTAATCCTTGGTATTAAGATTACTGGGTCAAAAAGGGGATTTTCTTTGGATCAATCTCATTAAATTGATAATACTCTAAAGAAATACAATTATTTTGACTGTAAACCTACATGTACACCATATGGTCTCAGTGTAAAGTTATTTAAGAACACTGATGAAGGTGTAAGACAGTCTGATTTTGCGAGCTTCATTGGCAGCAGCCTACGGTGTGCCACTGAATGTACTAGACCCGACATTGCCTATGTCGTGGGATTATTATGCTGGTTTACCAGTATACCTAGTATAAAGCATTGACATGATATTGAAAGGGTCATGAGATACCTTAAACGAACCATGAACCTTGGATTACATTATGAAAAGTTTCGAGCTGTGTTTGAAAGATATTCCGATGCCAACTGGAATATTTTATCTGATGATTCTATTGCGACCAGTGGCTATATATTTAGCATTGCTGGAAGAACTGTTTCTTGGAAATCTAAGAAACAGAACAACTTGACTCAGTATACTATAGTGACTGAGATAATAGCGCTAGCTACAGCTAGTTAAGAAGCAGAGAACTAAAGAAATCTGCTATTTGAGATCCCTATAAAGGAAAAATAGACACCAGTGGTGTAATCGATTGTGATAGTTCCGCGGCTATTACAAAAAGTATAGAACCGTTATAACAACGGTAGAAAACGACGTCGTAAGCACAATACTGTAAAAGAACATCACATACATAGTGATGAAAAATTCGACGACTATTGAAAGGAAAACAGAACCGATATTACAACGGTAAGAAATGATAGTCGTATACACAGTATTGTTAGAGAACATCACATATGAGGTGATGATAATTTGGCAGATCCTTTGACGAAAGGACTGACCAGAAAGAAAGTCCTTAATAATTTTAAAAGAATAGGACTATTGCCCTGAGATTGTGGAATCACGCACAATGGTAACCCGACCTAAATGACTGGAGATCCCAAGAAATAGGTTCAATGGGTAAAAACAAGTTGTGTAGTGATAGAAGTAGAACATGATATTTAATAAACTAAGAAGCATGTATTCCTGAAGTGATTAGAGAATGAGTTAATAGAAACTATTAATGAGATCTATACTCTATTTGGAGTGGAGTACCTACCTTCAGGAGTACTCTTGATAGACTCACCTGTGTGAATGTGGAAATGTGGTCGTTTCCTATGGAGTTTTGTGCAGAACTTCTAGAGCGTTCACTAAACTGGGATAGACGTGCATGGCCATAAACGCACGGGCTTATTTGATTGCACTATAGAAAAGGTTGTGTGTGGTTTGATGTCAGGAATAGAGTTCAAGACTACGTGTCACTCTAGTAAAAACTGAATCTTACTCACTATGCAAAGGTTCAAGTCGGATGACACCTTTGTTTATGCACAGTCTTATGTTTTTAGAAACTGCTCGATAATATTTTAAAAAATTCAAGTGGGGGATTATTGGAAATTTTGTGTTTGTGAATTGTTTAAAATATAGAAATAAGTGTATAATGGCTCCTATTTGTGAATAGTCCCACATCATGGGATTATAAGAAAGATGCAAGTATTTATACTTGTTTCTAAGAAGCTTTGACGGGGCCTTGCGGCTCCCAATACATGCTTTGTTGTGAGGAGGGAGCCCATGCATCATGACCACCACACACGCGCGCGACCGACCGACCCGACCCGGCTCGGCTCGGTTCGGTTCGGGCTTGGGCTTTGGGCCTTGGCTATGTGGTGTAGACACTTATATTTTTGGCCCAGAAAACACTGCATTTTTCGAATCAGTTTTTTTAATACGGAAAATATTTTCTGAACCGACTTTGATATGAAGCGGTGAAACTTGACCAAGTATTTCGCAGATCCTATTTTCCTCCACTGACCAGTATTTTTGAATAGCCTAATCTTCGTCTATATATTATCTTCAGATTAGACGAGATCAGTACAGAAAAAAATACTGCTTTCTCTTCCTCCACCATTAAAATTTTCTAACCAGGAATTTTCGAGCAGTTAACTTCGAAAGTGCAAATCCGCACTGATTTGTTGTGCAAAGCAAATCAGTTATATTTTTTCAGAGGCTGTTTTATCCTAGAGACGGCGGCGAAAGTACGAACTGGTTTTGCACCATTGGCCAGATCGCTGAATCGTCTTCAAGAAAGCGACAAAGTACGTGACTCAGCCATTGTTTCCCAATAGTAGAAGTAGTTCAAGTAGAATCGAAAATAATTCAGAATATTATATCGATTCTAAAAGCAGCTTATATGGTATGATAGTTCTACCACATGCAAATTTACAGTGAATTTAATACATAGTCATACACAGAAAAATGATAACCATAGGAAAATTCAACATATCCTACGTATTTATTTAATCATAAATAAACACTGCATTCATCCCCACACCTAAAATAATTGAGTATACTGCAACATACATATGTTTACAGCATATTTTTACTCGCCCTTTTTTTGCCACAAACATCGCACCTAGGAATGTATACGGTGCGACAACCGTTGCTATTAATGCCAACCGCTGCCATACTGATCTTCGACGGTTAGCTCATTTTACCAACCGCAACCGTTAACCATTGGTGATGGTTGACCGTTAAATAATACAATTACGGTTTGCTTGATTGCGGTATGGTTGAGTTTCAACCGCTCTACTGAATGCACCCATATTAATCATCAAATATACAGGAGCATCAAGTATATATATTATATACAGCAGGACGCATGAAATTCTTGCACAATCATTGATTCATTAGCGTTTAACAATACATAAACTGTAATGACTAGCATCAAGTATCCAACGTAACAGCAGCAACACTTATTACATGCTTGATCAAATACTAAGATACATTAACATTTGGTTGCATTGAAAGAAAGTATACACTAGCAGACCTTTTCAGTCCATATTAAACACTAGGAGGCATTCAGACATGATAGTACACTCATAATACAATATTCTTGCAGTTCATACTTCTTAACACAGACAAGTCCATTTTAGATAAAATATTAATTTATACTAGGGAGTTTATGCTTCAACTTTTACAACTAATAATCTTACTCACATTTCATTATAAATTGCAGTAATTAAGCTTATTCATGTGCAAGGTTATGGTGCAACATCCCAGCATCCATCATCTTCCATTGAGTTTCAGCTGACCAAGCCAAGTCCGCACTCTCCGCATAGCATGAGCAGATTATATTGTAACGGAGCCCGGCTCCATACGGCAATTTGCAGTTAACATAGGTTGACTGTATAAGTCTAAATCCATGCTACAACAAAAGTCCAAAAAGATGCCAGAAACAAGAATATTAGTAAATATCTAGTTGCCTAATGAAGTGGTTATATACTGAAATGAAATGCCCGAAACAATGAAAATGCACATTAACTTAGACTTGCACATTAACCCAGAAAAGTAATGAACTCGAACTTGCGCATTAACTCGATTAAAGAAATTAAGTTATGAATGAAGCAGCAATTAACTTTCGGTTTCGTTTAAATGTCCTACTTAGATACTCCATTAAAAGATCAACATTTACGGCTTACTGCAAACAAAACTTTTGTATCAACATTTATGTCATCATTTAAATGAGACATTAGGTTCCTAAGGTGATCTCAGAGTCTGTCATTAGGAAATTTGGACTGAATATACATGATGTTTGCATCTTTGCTTTTGTTATTTCTATGCAAAGCAAGTAACAGGCATCTTTGCATCATTTCAAGGATTATAATGGCATGAAATTGTATTATGTTTTGTAGATACCAAACACAGAATTTAGATATTAGAATCTTATATTAATTAGATTTCTTTGGCTAGCAAATTTAGAGTCCCGGACTATCAATTCTTAGAAAGAAAATTTTAGTTAACTATCAACATCTCTAACATAAATTTTGAAAGTCTCAACTCCGATGGTTACCAGATAGAAGTAACATTTATTTTAAGGAAACTAAACCAAAAGACAAACAATAAGCAATGTTCAACCTGCTGGTTCTGTGACTTCTGTCGCTGCCTGTAATCCGAAGTTGTAAACCAGTAGAGTAGAAAATTAATTATAAAAATATTCACAAGAACAAGGCTCAGCAGATTACTTCATTTGGTGCCAACAATAACAAGGCTCAGCAGATTAACCAGAAGATTCAAAACTGGTGTCTTGAATTAGAAATAACTTGATGCGGTATGAAGAGGAATTAAGTAATTAACAAATGGACTAAAAACGTAGTAGAATACCTTAATTTCTGATTACGATATTGAACGAGAGAATCTTCAGATGGATTGTGAAACATAATCGACAAGAGTGAACGAATTATTGTGGGAGAATAGGATAACGTCGCTCCTCAAATTAGACTTTATGGGGTATACCGAGTGGACAAGATTGTTTCTACTTTTACATCGATGGCTCCAAATCAGCAACGAGAAACCCTAATTTTCCATCGACGGTGGAAATGAGGCGGTATGGTTAGCCATCGGTTTTGAAAATTTCCACCATTTTCGCCTTTTGAGTGCTACGGTATGGAGAACCGTACCGCGTTTAATGATACAGAGACTGTATGAAGATGATTTTAGCGGTTACAGATGCGTTTTTTGTGTGTTCATACGTTTAAAGTTGAACCGGTACAGCCCTAATCGCACCATCAAAAACTAAGAAACCATTTATGGTATCTTGACATAAGAAAATGAGTGGGTAATTTATAATAAAACACAATTATGGAAAGAAAAAAATTGGTTATTTGTCGATACAACTAGAAGAAGGTCAAGAGTGACTTTTAACTATAACTGCAAGGAGGTCAACCATTTTTTTTTATCTTGACTATCTTTAGTTTAGTTTTTTTGTAGATGCTTTTTCCTATGTTATTTTAGGTCTCTCTTTTTGCCTTTCAATATGAATATTATATTATCTCCTCATTATTGTGTCACTTTATCTTGTTTGCATGTGTTCATAACATGTAAGTCTATTTTATTTTTCCCTATTTTTTCCATCTATAAGTATCATTTCAAACTTCTCCTTCACTCTTAATTGTAACTCTACATTTTCTCATGATTCCAACCAATATTTATTTTGTTTCTTGGTTTCTTTTTTGAAAGTAAACATTCCACTCCATATAATGCAGTTAATCCAATCATCGTTCAATAGAAAAATTCCTTTTAGTTCCTATGTTATTTCCCTATCACATAAATTAATGACACATACCCACACACATATATTATGTGTGTAGGGGGGTGTATGTGTGTTTGTGTTTATCTGTTGTACGTATGTATGTATAGTACATTTTCGTTTATCAATTAAAACTGCAGCCAGTCCAAGAATGAAGCATCCCATGGCCTTTACGTTTAATACATCTTCACTGAATGATATTTTACCTGCACCCCGTCGTCGCTCAGCCCAAAACTTCTTGCTTTCGAAAGCAAAGTGGGATATAACTCCACTTCCAAGATTCTAACAAGTGGCATTGGTCTCTTAACACCATTGATTAGAAGAGATGGACCAGAAGCTCCATTAATAATCTGTTGAATAACTTCACTGATTACATAGATGGGTATACCCCTAATAAATTGATGATCTTCAGAAGAACTACCGCTATATTTGAGCTGGAGATGGAACCAAAACAATCACAACAAACTGGATTGAACATGATATATTTCAAAAGATAAGGTTAAGATTAGTGCAGACTTGAGTGGAGAAACTTGCCCATAATGCTTGAACCCTTCCTCGATCATCGGTAAGCACACCATAAAAAGTACTTCCAAAGTCTGTAACAAAGGTGCAGATTCAGTCAACCCCATAAGTACTAGGTACATAAAACAGACCCCTTATTTTTCTTGGAACTGCAAGGAACCTTCATCACGTCATTTACAAGCACGTGTATTTACGGAAATACAAACAGAACTATGTTTTAAAGGTCAATAACATCTAAAGAAATTATAGAAGGGCAAATAGGCTTTTACTGGTTACTCACCCTACTATTTATGACATAAGCGAAGTTGCTTGTGTTGACAAGGGAGTATGAGTTAACTTTCAATGTCTAGTTAAAACAAGGTAAAAGTGCAATTCATATCAACAACGAGTGGAGTTATGAAAACAAAAGTTGAACATAATAAGAAATAAAATAAAATTACTAGTATCAAGTTCAATAACTTCCAAATTGGTGGCATGGTAACATGGAGAGTCGGCAGATCCAATATTTAGAGCAATACATGGATTTGTAACAATAGATTTTCTTGATGTAGCCTGTAAACTCCGACTCAGTCCGACAAGATAAACAGAACCTCCTCTACGTAATGCGGGCTCTATCCTAGATTAAAACAAAAAAAAAAGGATTACGAACACTTACACAATATATTAAGACAGTATTCAGTGCCTTAGTAATTAATAATCTAAATAAAAAACATTCGCAAATACAGACCAGGAAGTAACTCAGCTGCACGGACTAGGGTGGCACCAGCTCTAAGAGCAGAAGGTTCATAAGCAACAAGACCATAGTTGTGAACCAGATGGAGAAAAACAACCTTAAATCAGCAGTCCACTTCTCCATGTCATGAATCTATAGTCCACTGCTCACTCTTCATCTAAAGACACTCCCTAAATCAACAACCCACTCTCCTCGGCATGTTGTCATTACAACAATCACTTACAACACCTGCTCCACTTCGCCACCAGAAACAAAACCCAAACCACCGCAAATATCTCATGCAGCCTTCAAATCACAAACCAACCTCGTCTTAACCCTTCGGCTGACATCATTACCTAAGTAGTAAACCAGAACCAATCAACTTTCGGACGCCTGAAATCGCATAACCGCTTCCACTTTAGCATTTACGGCCAACCATCAACTCTTTGTTTTTTCCACACTCTAGCACCGAGATGGTGAGATGGTGTAACAACCAGTCATTTGTGCAGAAAATCTGAGATATCACATTTACTAGCAAATGGTCGGATTCAGGTAGCCACTTCGTCGGAGAAGCCAATGGAAGTGATCAATAGGGGAGGAGAGGTTTTGACATATACAATAGTAATACCAGAAAGGAAGTTTGGCCTTAGAAGAGGGTGTGCATGATTACAGGGCTATGTACGTGCACAGCAGTATTATGAGTATTATGTGTTTGATGTAATTGCATTAGTTAGAGGGGTTTGTTGAATTGGTCACGTGCACAGCATATTAGCCGACATGTATGGCTATAAATAGAGGACAAATTCAATTGTAAAAGCATGTTGAGAAATAAAAAAATTCTGCTCTTGTCTTCCACTACTCTATTTTCTTGATTCAATACATTTTCTGGTCTCCACCTTTTCAGGTGAACTCTCGTCTGTATCTCTTTTTGTTCGTCACCTTAATCTCCTTCGTCTAAACCTTAAATCCCTGCTGTCTCCTTAACCTACCCTCTTTCCTTTTCTATTTCATCCATACCTTATAACCATGGCTAATTCACCCCATAGTACTTCCAGAAAGGCAGTAGATATGGCTACATCTGAGGCAAGCTACAACAAATTGGTATCAGAGCACATCTCTGAGCATGATTCAGACCCTCAGACACCAGATCACTATCGACATAATTCTTTCCTTAACTTTGTACAAGATCAAGAAGATATGTGGGGTAAACAAGAAGAGGTAAACAACAAATTTGCTCAATCTTTGGATAATTTGAACACTAAGGTGGATCAAGGCGTCAAGGAACTAAGTGGCAAGATTGATCAGCAGAATACAAAGATTTAAGGGATTTTCAACATGTTGCAATCCATCTCACAAAATATGCAACAAATGAAAGGCACTGGAATCCTTGCCTCAAACCCGCTTGATAGAATTCCACCGTCAACCTCTTCAAATCCTATAATCCTTCCAGCAACATCTACAAACCCTCTTACAACCTCGACAAATCCACAAAGAAATAGCTTTAACTATCTTCCATTACCCTTAACATTTAACAATACCCTACTATGTGCCACAACCCAAACCCCGATTATTCAAGAAAACAATTCTTGGAATAAAAATTCCCCTTTTCCTAACCTTAAGTTGGATTTTCCTGTATTCAAAGGGGATGACATGGTGCTTGAATGGATAAACCAATCTGAGTAGTTCTTTAAGTTTCACCAAACAGAAGAGCGCAAATGGTAGAAATTGCTTCTCTTTACTTAAGAAAGGATGCATTCAAATGGTATAATTGGTATACCAAAAATGTTGAGGAACATCAAAGGTGGGTTATCTTCAAAGAAGAAATTCTGATTAGATTTAATTAAGAGGGTCTAGAACAACCATATGAAGCGTTGGCAAAGATTAAACAGATCACTACAGTTTCTGCTTACCTTTCTAAATTTGAAGGTTTACAAGCAACTATTGAAACACTGCCTCCACAATTCCTCTTAGATCGATTTATTAGTGGACTTAAAGAGGAAATTAGATACGATGTGATGACTGCAAGGCCCCAGAACTTTAAACAGGCCGTCTCTTTAACAAAAATGTTTGAAAGAATTTGGATTAAAACAAGGAAAGGCAAGTCAACTCGTACCCTCCCTACTTTAAAAGGTAACCCTACTTCTACTTTTCCTGCATTAAAGAATACACCTAGAAATCCAGAAAAAGGGCGTACTACATTAGAAAAGTTAGCTAAAAGTAAGGGATTGACATCACAAGATTTAGTTGAAATGAGAAGATAGAATATTTGCTATGGTTGCAGAGAACCTTGACATAGAAATCATAAATGTAAGAGTCCCCAAACACATATTCTTGAAGGCATTATGATATTTTCTGATGATGAAGATATTGTTGAAGAATCCCCAGAATTAAATAATGAATCTGATGAAAGTATTGAGGAGACGCACACAATAATTCTACAGGCAATGTGTGGCATCCCGGCATTGTCAACAATCAAGGTTCAAGGAACCATAAAATGGAAAGTGGTACATATACTGATTGATTCTGGTTCAACCCACAACTTCATTGACAAGAAGTTAGCTAACAAATTACAACTTAAGTTAGATAACTCAAAGGTTTATGAAGTCATGGTAGCTAATGGAGAAAATTACAAGGTTCTAGAATGTGCAATGGAGTGATTCTTAACTGTCAAGTATGTAAGATGCATGTCAACTTATTACTTCTTCCATTAGAAGGCTGCCAGATAGTCTTGGGAGCTCAATGGATGAAGAAACTTGGAGAAATCACACTCAACTTGGATAAACTACAGGTAAAGTTTATATATGGTAATAAGAAGTATGTGTGGCAGGGTATGCAACAACAGGATATTAAGCTAGTTGATAATAAAAACTCTTGACAAAGAAAAAGCTATTGGACAAGTTGCCATAATGATGTATGCAATGATCAACTCACAATCAGAAGCATCAAAGGATCAATCATCAGAAATACTACCTGAAATTCTGGAATTACTAAGGCACTACCCTGAAGTGACCTCAACAGCAATTGCTCTTCCACCTTCCAGAGAGCATGACCATAAGATACCATTGAAAACTGGATCAAATCCAGTCTGCTTTAAGCCACACAGACATGCACATCATATTAAGAATGAATTAGATAAAATCATAAAGGAATTACTGGAAAATGGCATCATAAGGCACAACAACAGCTCATACTCATCTCCAGTGGTCATGGTTCGTAAAAAGGATGGAACTTGGTGGCTATGCATTGATTACAGAAGCCTGAACTCTTTGACCATCAAAGACAAGTACCCCATTCCCTTAATAGATGATTTATTTGATGAATTACATGGTTCAAAATATTTTACTAAACTTGATCTTAGATCTGGCTATCACCAGATTAGAATGCATGAATAAGACATACATAAAACTGCTTTTAAAACTCACGATGGACATTATGAATTTATTGTAATGCCATTTGGATTAGTTAATGCTCCATCTACTTTTCAGTCGCTAATGAATCACATATTTAGGCCATGTCTAAGAAAGTTTTTATTGGTATTTTTTGATGATATACTAATATATAGCCAGACTATGTCTGAGCATGTCGAACATCTTAGTTTAACTTTTCAGGTATTAAAAGAGAATCATTTAGTCATTAAACTCTCCAAGTGTGCTTTTCAAAAGAGTCATTAGAGTACTTGGGACATGTGATATCATCACATGGTATTGCAGTAGACCTTAACAAGGTAAAAGCAGTGTTGGATTGGCCACTACCTACAAGTTTGAAAGCACTCAGAGGGTTCTTGGGGCTCACCAGGTATTATAGAAAGTTTATTAGAAGTTATAGGTTAATAGCCAAGCCTCTCACCAATATGCTTAAGAAAGAATCATTCCTATGGATTGAAGAAGCAAAACAAGCATTTGAAATGTTAAAACAATTTTTGGTCAATCCTCCTATATTGGTTATGCCAGATTTCTCTCAAACATTTGTGTTAGAATGTGACACTAGTGGTGAAGGCATCGGTGCTGTACTCTTGCAGAATAATAAACCCATAGCCTATTTGAGTAAGGCGTTAAAAGGAAGGAATTTATCCTAGTCTACCTATGAAAAGGAGTTAATGGCCATAATAGTTGCCACTAGGAAATTGGCTTAATATCTAATGGGAAGTCAGTTAATATCTAACGGACCACCAGAGCCTCAAGTGTCTACTATCTAAAAAAATTCATACAGGAATACAAAACAAGTGGTTAGCAAAGTTGCATGGTTTCGACTACATAGTAGAATACAAAGCTGGAAGAGAAAATATTGTACCTGATGCCTTATTCAAAAAAGAAGAAGAAAAAGGTGAAGGTATTTACATGCCATATCTACTGTACAAGCTACATGGCTACAGGAATTAAAAAAGAGTTTACTTACTTCAAATTGGTACAACCAGTTACTACAAAAGATTAAAGAAAGGAGCGTCAGCAACAAATACCAAGTGGTGGACAATTTAATATTCTTTAAAAAAAAGATCCTAATCGACCATCACTTACATCACTTGATACAAATTATTATTGAGGAACATCATGCTACTCCCTCGGGAGGACATGCTGGTATAAAGGGCACAATGAAAAAAATAAAACAAGTTTTATATTGGAAGCATATGAAAAGAACGGTAGAGAAGTTTATCAAAGAATGCGATGCTTGCCAAAGAAACAAGGCAGATAATGTTCAGTTACCAGGCCTCCTTGATCCTCTTCCAATTCCAGATAAGATAGGGACGGATATATCTATGGATTTTATTATCAGTTTGTCAAAAAGCAACAACAAGACTGTTGTATATGTTGTGGTGGACCGACTAAGTAAGTATGCGCACTTCTTTCCGTTAAAACATCCATATAAAGCTAAGGAAGAGGCCAAGGTACTTCTCAATGGGGTATTTAAACTTCATGGTATGCCAAAGTCAGTTGTAAGTGATCGAGATGTTTTATTCACCAGTCACTTTTTGCAAGAGTTATTTAGACTGCAAGGATGCAAACTCAAAATGAGCTCTGCCCATCACCCACAGAGTGATGGTCAGACCGAGATTATTAATAAGATTTTAGAAGCTTACCTGAGGTGCTTCATTTGTCACAAGCCACATGAGTGGGTAGATTGGTTGCCTCTTTCTGAATACTGGTACAATACAACGTGGAAAACTTCTACTAACACCACTCCATACAAGGCAGTTTACGGTATTGATCCTCCCACTCTCTTATCATATATTCCTAATACAACTAAGGTTGAGTAGGTAGAAGAAGCTCTATTCAACAGAGATGTCACACTGGAGTTTTTAAAAGATAGCTTGAAACTATCAAGAGATAGGATAAAGAAATATGCAGATTTAAAAAGATCAAAGAGGCACTTCAATGTAAATGATTGGGTATATTTGAGGCTTTAACCTTATAAGAAAATTACTGCAAGATATCAACGCACCCATAAACTCTCTCCTAAATACTACGGACCCTACCAAATTGAAGAAAAAAAAAGGTTCAGTAGCTTACAAATTGAGGTTGCCTGCACACGTAAAAATCCATCCAGTGTTTCATGTCTCGCAACTAAAGAAAAAATTAGGGGAACAGGTAATAATTCAGGATGACTACCATGCTATGAGAATGGTACCTAGAAATGGAGAAGTTGTAGTTTAAATACTGGTGTAGTGGAGAGGTAAAGATGAGGCTGAGGCTACTTGGGAGGACTATTGGCCACTCGTACAAAAGTTTCCTACATTAGACCTTGAGACAAGGTCTATCTTTGAAGGGGAGGGGAGATGTAACAACCAGTCATTGCTAAGCTTGTGCAGAAAATCTGAGATATCACATTTACTAGCAAATGATCGGATTCAGGTAGCCACTTCGTCGGAGAAGCCAATGGAAGTGATCAATAGGGAGGAGAGGTTCTGACATATACAGCAGTAACACCAGAAAGGAAGTTTGGCCTTGGAAGAGGGTGTGCATGAATGCAGGGCTGTGTACATGCACAACAGTATTATGAGTATTATGTGTTTTATGTAATTGCATTAGCTAGAGGGGTTTGTTGAATTGGTCACATGCACAACTTATTAGCCGACATGTATGGCTACAAATAGAGGACAAATTCAATTGTAAAAGCATGTTGAGAAATAAACAATTTCTTCTCTTGTCTTCCACTACTCTGTTTTCTTGATTCAATACATTTTCTAGTCTCCACCTTTTCAGGTGAACTCTCATCTGTATCTCTTCTTGTTCGTCACCTTATTCTCCTTCATCTAAACCTTAAACCCCTGTTGTCTCCTTAACCTACCCTCTTTCCTCTTCTATTATGTCCATACCTTATAATCATGGCTAATTCTCCCAGTAGTACTTCCAGAAAGGCAGTTGATATGGCTACATCTGAGGCAAGCCACAACAAATGGTGAGAGGAGCATGTAGGATTTGGAATAGGGAGAACGGATTTGGTGAGCGGTTTTCATGACATTAGTTAAGGGTATGAATTAGGGTAAACGAGAAGTTGTAAATTAAGGGTATGAATTGGGGAAAATCAAAAATGAAGATACTGAAACGATAAAAGAAATACGTTTAATTTGGAATCAGGTTTAAGGAAAAGTTTTTAGCTAAATGTTAGATTATTAGTTGATGGTCTAGATTTTTTTTAAGAGTGAACAATGGATTGCTAACTAATCATCGTTGGATTATATTTGTTAAACGGTGCAAATTCTGTATGTATAGATGACACAGATTGCTAAGTTTGTAGGAAATCACAAAATCATAGGTGAAGCATTTCTTGGATAAATATCGGTCGATATTTTGTCTGCATTCACAATGGAAAATAGTAGTAGAAATTTTTTATTGGTAATTTGACGCAATTTGCGACGGTTTACCGAGGGATGACGGCAGACGACGGTAATAAATAACAGAAAAAAGTTGAAAAAAAAAAACTACCCCTTGCAGATCGCATGGAAATCCATCGCAAATTAGCGACGGAAATTTCTGCTTCTAAATTTTTGACGCTAAACCAGTGTTTTCTTGCAGTGCCTGTAAGAGAGATTCGATCCACAAAAATTCTGCAGTCGTGCTCGCGAGTGCTCTATATTCAACTTCGGTGCTCGATCTTGAAGTAGTGGATTGTTTCTTGGTGCACCACAAGATGATATTTGTTCCTAGATAGATGCGGTATCCAGATACTGACCATCGATCATCGAGGTCATTTTCCCAATCTACGTCACTCAATCCCTGTAAGTGTAGATTTTAATCTACTTTTATAGTTAATTCATGCTATTTTGTGCCTTGTAAATACCTTAATAATCTTTTCACTGCCACCCAATGTTCGGATATGGGACATTGCATGTATTGACTGAGTTTATTCACGCTATAGCATATGTCTGGTCTTGTTATAGTAGCGTCTTGTAGTGCACCATTACGCTTCTATATTGTGTCATGTTGCTGATTGCTTCTCCTTTTGTCTTTGAAAGCCTTGAATTAACAGTCATTGGTGTTGGAAGAGATTATGCTTGAAGCATGTTGGTCTTTTGTAGAATTTCACTTATATAATTCTGCTGAGATAAAACAGTTCATTTTCACCTTGTCTAGTAATCCGAATTCCTAGAAAGTAATTTGCTTCACCTAGGTCCTTGATGGCAAAACTTTGGTTGAATGATTGTATGATCTTGTTGATTTCTTAATGATTGTATCCAGTTATCAGCATATCATCTACATACACGAGGATGTAAATGATACTCTGATTATCTTTCTTCATGTATAAAGGTTTATCTTATTTTGCTTGACTGAAGCCAATTTTTGATAAAGTGTGTTTTAATTTTTCATATCATGCTCTCGAAGCTTACTTTAGACCATATATCGCTCTGTGTAAGTTACATACAAGTTGTCATTGGTCATTGTAGACCTCATACCCTTCTGGTTGGTGCATATAAACCTCTTCAGTTAGCTCACCATTTAAAAAAGCATTGTTAACGTCAGGTTGTTTGATCCTCCACTTTTCACATAAGGCAATAGTCAGTATAATCCTTAAAGTTGTAGGTTTTATCACTGGCGAAAAGGTCTCGTTGAAGTCGAACCCGAATTGTTGAGCATACCCTATTGCGATAAGCCTAGCTTTGTATTTTTTTTAATTGTCCCATCGGCTTTCCTTTTGATTTTGTATGTCCATCTACATCCTATGATGTTTTTATGGGTAGGTGGTGTAACCAAGCTCCAAGTTTTATTTTTCATTAAAGCTTCATAGTCGACATCCATTGCGTTCCTCCATTTCTCATTCTTTACTGCTTGAATATAACTGCCTGGTTCAATTTTAATTAATGATACATTGTATACTTTTGGCTTGTATATTCCACTTTTGATCTTGTGACCATAGGATGTCCTATCTGTGCTTCTTGTCCCTGTGATTCTGTACTAGTTCCTGCTAGGTTTGTGTTGTTGCTGTCCATTTCTCCTCTATGCTCATCTTGACTGTAATGTATTGGTTCACTGTCATTGTTGCTATTATTTGTTGAGATGCTGGATGCTTCAGTATGATTATTTTGTGAGTGGCCACTTGTTGTATCCTTCCTTTCGATAGTGTTCCACATCATTTGCTCTGTCAAAATTAGTACATTTGTGATTTTAATTTCTTTCTTTTGTCCTCTTTCTTCCTTTGTTGTTTGTTTATCTGCATGTGGAAACACATTCTCATCAAAGATAATGTGTCTTGATATATAAACTCCGCCATTTTGTCCAAGAACTTATAACCCTTTTGATTTTGTGGGTAACCAATAAAAGTGCATGGACTTGATCGCATACTAATTTTATGTTTGTTATAGTCTCTCAAACAAGGAAAATACAGACACCCAAAAGCCTTTAAATTTCTGTAATCTGGTTTTTCACTGAATATCACTTCATGTGGCGTTTTATTATTCAACACTTTTGTGGGAAGTTTATTTATGAGATACACAGAAGTGTTGAATGCCTCATTCCAATATTTCATCGGTAACGCCCCTTGTGATAGCAACGTCAAACCGGTCTCAACTATATGTCTGTGTTTTCGCTCAACCAAACCATTTTGCTCAGACGTGCGGGGGTAGGTTAATGTATGCTTTATTCCTCTCTTGATGAAGTAATTTGTGAGTGGTTTGAACTTACCCCCACCGTCTATCTATACCGTTTTCACATTGTAGTTAATTTGTTTTCTATAAAAGTTATAAACTGAATTACTATGTTGCATGCCTCCGATTTATTTTTGAGCATATATATCCATGTATACCGTGAATAAGCATCAACAAGTGATAGATAATACATGTGACATTGGTATGAGTTTAGCGGTGCTGGTCCCCATAGATCAGCCGCGACAAACTCCAATGGCTTGTTATGTACTGTTTCAGATTTACTGAATGAAAGTTTATGGCTCTTGCCGAGTTGGTAGCATGTGCAAGTGTGTTTGACAGGTATATTTTCGAAATAAATGCCATTTTTATTCAAAACATTTCTTACAGTATCTAAATTAGGATGACCAAGTCTTACATGCCAAGATTCTACTACATTATTGCTAACGTTACTGCTAATATCATTATTACGGCTACTAGTTTCTACTACATTATTGCTTTTGTCAATACAACTGATATTACTGCTACTGCTATAACTACTATTGCTACTACTGACGTCTACATTATTACACCAAATTTCTTTACTTGAACCATTCCCAGTCTTCGAGTTGCCAAATTTTGTAAAGCCCATCATGTAGACTGCGCTATAGCAATATTTCTTGACTTAGAAGATCATTTACAAGGCAAAACTTAAGGTGAAATTCAAAGAAAACATTGTTGTCTTTAGAAAATTTAGAAACATTTAGTAAATTCATGTTAATGGTGGGGACCCTAAGTAAATCATTTAAATTAAGTTGTCTTCTACCTAATATGATTCCTTTTCCAATGTGTGTGATGTGTGCAATGTTACCATTACCCATATGTAATGATTTCATACTTGAGTAGCCCTTACTTCCAATATTTAAGTTTTGGAGATTATTTGTGACATGGTATGTAGCTCCTGAGTCTGGATACCATACGTCTAAATCAGTTTCGTCAGTCCTATAGTTGTCTTCATTGTTGTTTTATTGAACTTTGTTGTCACCAATGTTTATGCTTTAATTGCTCAGGCTACTACATTTGCTTTTGATGTTGAGTTGATTTGATCATATTACCGTCCATTGTTATCGGTATTATACCTAAAATGACACATGCTTGCTATATGTCCGAATTTTTGATAGATCTGACACCTTATCCTATTGTTATTATTCCATCGGCCTCTTCCACGACCTCTTTGTGGTTGATAGGCTCTCTGAGGTTGATATCCCTTTTGATACTGACCATCTTATCTGTTTAAGTTATGGTTCCTTTGATTTTGGTTGTTTCTGGATATGGCATAATTCGTAGTAAATTCTCCTTGAGTAGTTTTCCTTTGTTCTATTCTCCCCTCGTGGGTGAGAAGGGCAGAGCGAATAAATTATAGATCTGCTAGAGTTTGTTGAGTAGCAATAATGGTAATTAGAGAGTCGTACTCTTCGTCAAATCCATGGCAACGAATAGAATTTGATCACTCTCACTTATTTTATGTCCAACTGCACTTAACTTGTCACATTTTTTTATTTTTCTTAAGTACTCCTTCATGCTCATGTCTTCTTTCCTCGAGTTTTGCAATTCTCTTTTATATTGCACAACTCAAGCTACAGACTGTGAACTGAAAATTTTCTCTATGGTTGTCCATATCTCGTATGATGAATTGTAGCCCACAATCTGTGAGAGTAGATTCGAACTGATTGAGGATAAAAGCCCTGATGAAATTAAGTTGTCCTGTTTTTGAAATCTGACGTGTTCAAGATTTAGTGTTGTTTTTCCTTCTTGATAAGTTAATATTATTGGTGGAGTAGATAATGTTCCTTTTATATAACCCAGTAAACCATATCGTTTGAGAGTGATCTCAATTTGGTATTTCTATAATATATAATTGTCTTCATCCAATGAAGTTGTTATGACTTGGGTTTTTGGCTTGATCAGGTTTGTGATGCTTGGGGAAGATCCTCTGGCATTGTTGCCAGATATAACGGAGTTCTCCTTGTTGTCTTGTGCCATGGCAAGGCAAAATAACTGTAGTTGATTGAAGAACAACGATGGGATAGTCCAAATAGAGGAGAAACGACAAAACAAAATGGTGGAAGGTAGTGCTTGACATGACAGGTTTGACTCTGTAGCCGCTTGAATGCTTGGCATGACAGAGTTGAAGCTGTTAGCCGCCTGTTGAGGATGTTGAGGATGTTGCAGCCAACCATAGGTTTGGCGTGGCACTTCCTCGATGATGATTGTGACAAATCTTGTGTCCCTGATCTAGAAGAGGAATCTTAAATGATGATGCTATCAAACTGAGGAGAAGAAAAATCTCCTAGATCAAAAAGAACAGTCTGAAGATGAAGATAAGAAGATGCCTTGCGGCTATACGTGCTCTGATACCAAAATAAGGGTTTGAGAGAATTTGATTGCAAATTTTTATTGATTGTAATAATTGTTGTACAATAATGAAACGATACAAGGTTGTTTATATAGATAAAGTTCCAACGTTCACATACCATAAATAATACTACCCTAAAATAAAGAAATAGACTAATCAGCCTGATGTGAATTGAAGTATGTAAACCCAGTGAGCCCAAAATATAATGTGGCCGACATATGTCTTTAGAACGGTGTAAGTAGCTGTAAACCGATATTACATAGAACTCAACTTCAACCTTCTTATTTGGTGTTAAAGAAAATAGTTTCATCATTGTTTTTCCTCTTTCTCTCTTAGTTTTGACCACGTTTGCCTCTTCAGAAGAAGAATCTAAATTTGTAAGAAACTCAACTCTTTGTGGATTTACACGAGTGATATTTAGATGAGAGGTTAAATTATGAGGATCGTATGGTTGTGTGATAATGACATTTTGAAGGGGAGTTGATTCATGATGATAATACGGTTGTGCGGTAGTGATGTTTTGAAGGGGAATTGAATCATGATGATTAAATGGTTGTGTGGTAGTGACATTTTGAAAGGGAGTTGAATCACGATGATTAGATGAGCATTTGATAATGACGTTTTGGAGGGATTTGAATCAAGGAGATTGGATGGTTGTGTGGTGGTGACATTTTGTAGAGAGGTTGAATTATGGCAAGGTTTGATGGATGGAGGAATTTCACCGTGTTTGCGTAGAGATTTCCTTACATTGGCATTCATGTCCTTAAGAGTACAAGCAATTTCAACTTCAATGCCTTTCCTTTTAGATATTCTAATACCACTATAGCCTCAGTTAGAGCACGAGCAGCTGCAAGCGCAGCAAGACATTGCTTCTTTGATCTTTTATTTGCTTGCTTCGAGTTCTAAAATTATTTGAACAAATATAACATAAGTAAGGATATATTGGAATAAAAGAAGGTAGCAAGTATTCTGTTAAACTGGACGAGTCATTTGGCGAAGAAGGTCTACTGTGGAAGAAAAACTGCGTAGATCGAATATTATTATTGACAGTAGTATTCAAACGTTTGTGGCTAGGTGATTGCTGTAAGTGTTGCTATGGTTTGGAGATAGTGACATTTGCTAGAGTTATGAGTTTCGTTACTTTCTGTGATTATTCAAGTGATGGATTGATGAAGACTGAGATGACATGTAGGTTGTTAATGTAATGTGAATGTGGAATAGAGACCCAAAAACAAAGTGTAAATGAAAATTCAAAATGTAAATGCATTTCAATGCAACTTTTATAATGTAATGCAATGAAAGAAACAAAGATGAAAATAAAAATGTAGCAGCAGTAAGGAACTAAGATGAATGCAATAAGAATGGTAAATGAAAACAACATAATGACAACCAGAAAAAAAATGTATAGTGGAAACTAGAAAATGGTGATTTTGTTCTTGTTTTAAAATGTGAAACAAACAAAACAAACACACAAACCAAATAAAACAACGCAATGCAAAAAAGGAAGAACATGGCAAAGTAGATTTATAGCAAATGCAGTAAAAAATTAAAATTGTTAAATGAAAAAGAAAACAAAAAATATTGCGAAAGCAGTTTTTAACTAACATTCAAAACCAAAACTCGGTTGTAAGCAATATGTTGTATGATGTGGCTTGCCTCAGATAACGAATTTCGCATGCAATATGTTGTGGTTGCAAGCTCATGCTAGGATCCCACAGAGCCTGCATATCAGCAAGAATATTTTAGGAATAACCTCAGCCCAAGCTTCTCAGACACTAAGGTGGCTATATGCCCATTATTGGCTAGGAAAAAGGAACACTCTAGGAGAATATATCGCATCTTCAAAGATAATGTGATTCAACGTCGCTAAGAATTCCCTACCAACAGATTCAAATTATACTACTAAATTTTTAAATATTCCACTAAATTGCTCAGTTCTAACTATCAAGGTGCCAAAATCCAACCCAAAAACAAGTAAGCAATCCTATCACATTTAATAAATGAACCTAACTAATGATAGGTGGCTAATGACAGGAATGAAAAATAGTGGAAATGCAAGATTAGCCATCCTTCTAACAGCATGGACAATCATTATTTTCTCTTTGAGAATTTATGGTTGTTAACAAAAGAATGGATCCGACAATAAAAATCTATACCAAATAGATGATAGGAAATATTTTCTGATAGACATAGGATTTCTAAACACTTGAACAACGTAAATCTCCATGCCTTCAGCTGTTATTTCCTTTTTTCTATTTTCCTATAGACGTAGGATTTCTTAATACTTGAACCATGCAAAATTAGTTTACTTTTATAATGCAAAGTTACCTTTACTGCTCATATCAGCACAAAAGGATGAACCAAACAATATTTTTGATTTTGAAAACATGTCACGTACTATCAAGTTCTTACATTAAACTTGGCAATGATGAGCTAGAATAAAAAAAGTTCAAGACGATTACCTCTGCTTGATGTTGCTTGTTCTTACCCATGGATGCAAACCATTCAAGCTTATTTTATTAAGTGATTAATCTGGAAAAATATATATCATAATTTTTGAATAATTAACCACATACCAAATATAGTATTTTTTTTAACATGCAACGACAATAACATCAAACAAATATGTTGTGACGATCCCAAAATCCGAGGGGCGGTATTAAGGATAATCATTGGGAAATAACACATAAATCATCATAGCATAGTACAGATAATAGCAGAAACAATAAATAAAATACTTTTACATGATATGACAGCGGAATCACAACATGTAGGAATATCAGGATAGCATAACGTGGGATATACTTAGTAAAAAGAAAGGGAAGTGATCAGTCATCATCGCCAGAGGCGGAATACATACATGCAGTGACATAATAAGAGTATTAGTCTACATCGCCGAAGGCAGAATACATATACATATAGTGAGAAATACGGAAAGTAAATCAGTCTGCATCGCCAGTGGCGGAATCATAATATAAATACAGTAATGGCGGAAAATATCTAAGTCATCTCTATGAAGTCAGCCTCGCCATGAGCCAAAAGTGCACGCTATGCAGCAGTGCAGAACCAAAAACCACCTGTCACCTGTGTACTAGGCTGCCCATGTGAAAATAAGGGCACCCGCGTTTGCAAAGTGAAACAAACAACGAGTCAGTCATGGGGACTGGTATGAGGAATCTATTTAACAGTTAAACAACAGTAATGGCAAATCATAGGACCACGCCACTTTCGCGGAACGGGTTTACTCCAGTGATTGCTAGTGCATTTAAAACAAGGTAAATTATTTTTAAAACAACGCAATGCTTTTAGAAAGAATGAAGCCATTATAAGACTCAAATCCCATCACACAATGCAACGCAAGCCGGAGGATAGAGTTTTACCTTATAAGGGCCAAATATGCTTGATACGTATAAAGCAAAATCATTTGATATTATTACTAGTGCATATATGTTTCAAAAACGAATAGCATCATAAATATCAATCATAGGCGGCATAGCTACCATCTACTATGTCTCCATACTAGTACTACAATCAAATCCGTTATCTCGTATTGGAAATTGGATTTCCGTCATGAGTCGAGGCAAGGGGCAAGCTCCTTTCCGCTTCGAGACACTCTAGCAAATGCCTCGGGACTACACACTCTGGGTAACCCCTGGATCCTCTAAGGCCGGTCCTCACTTACGTTAGAGGATTAATTATGCCTGAACACACGTTTCTCGGTCCTTACAGACCTATAATCGAGGCGCCTCGCATTCCAACAACCACAAAGGTGAAAAGTAGGTATATATGTCAGGGCTGGTAGGTCACTGACACCACCATAGCTAGAAAGAAACGTCATGTTCTCCTTGGGTCCTTATCCCGTTTTTAACTCATACCGGGGTGTGAGGTTCGTGAATCTACGAAATACACAAAGCTAGGCCACGTAGACCTTGCTTTGATCATCATCCACAAAACTTTGCTTTGCAACAGAAGCCTTGATCACAGCATCTTGGCATGCCACATAGGCAGTCCACTCCATACGATTGATTTCCATCGATATATAACCTCTAAGCTCGTACGTCTCAGAGAAGGGCGTTAAGCAAAAGAATAAATTCTCTGCCGCCAAACAGATATATATTTAACAGGGATCAATCAGTATAGAACAAAATCCAATGTCAGACACACAGTCCATTTACAAGTCCGTCCTGGGTCTGAACGAAACCGAAGGCGTCAAATCCCTCGTGTATCCGTCCAATCGACACATACGTTCAGACGGCTACTACTTCCGTCCCCTTCCGGTAGCTACTCCTGTTAGGAACCTCAGTGGCGCCCATCCAACCGATACGAAGATCGTCGGTCTTGAATCGTCTTTGTATCTTCCAATTCGAATCGCTCGATAAATTATTTGAAATGAGGGTTAGCTCGGCCTTTTCAAATAATTCACGTCATTAGAATTTAAATCGATTCATTTTATGGTTATGTTATTCGACATCCATCTTTCAGTTATTTAGCGTTATTTTCATGTCATACACATACAACCATCAAATATCAAATAATTCAAGCCCAATTGGTTTATTTGCAACCTATGTTGCTTATAATATTTTATAACGATTTTTCGCCATTTTTATTTATTTAAAAATGGCCATATTTAATTTAACGACGTTTCAGGTCGTTTCGTGTCATTGGCGCTATTTTTCCCTTAATTTGTTTTACACATATCGGAAAATCTAACCGTTGGATTTCTACAAAGTCTATATCAGTGGGAAGATATTCCCAAAGCGAACCCAACGGTTCCAGTTTCGTGAGAATCCGACGGTCGGATCTTCCACACTAGTCGTTTGAAGTTACGGTTTCAAAATTCGAACTACAGCGTCGTTATTCGATTTAATTTAATTATATTTATATATAAATATAAACGATTCTGGCGCTGTTTTTCTTCAGATTTGAATCAAACATTCCGGGCAATCCAATCGTTGGATTTTTACAAGGTTGGTGCCGTTGGAAAGGTATTTCCAAGGCGAACCCAGCGGTTGCGGTTTCGGGAAAATCCGATGGTCGGATTTCTCGTACTAATCGTTTTAAACTACGATTCCGAAACGCGAACTGCACGACCTCTATTCCTTTTAATTATATTTATATTTATATATATATATATAAATATAGTTAATTCCATCGTTTCAACTATAGTTCATTTTACATTTCAACTTCGTTTTCACTTCAAATATTTCACTAACGCCTTAATATTTCGAAAAATTTCGCCATAACCTCCTTTGTACGGGGAGGGGTTTGGAAATTTATTGGGCCGTATTAGGTACCCAATAAATCCTAAAAAGCATTCACATATTTTTAGTGATATATTTTGGTGTTTACGGGGGAGCATGTACTGATAATCACTCCAGAGAATAAATTCCCGTCACCCCGTTTCCGTGTGGAAATAAATAGTCCATGTGCCGTATCTAATAACTAGAGCGACGTGATTATTGTCAACTCTAGACCCGTGTGGGGTTTTTATTAATCTGGCAATTTATCGTTATAATTTATATAGTCCATATCAGTCATCAGTTCAACCTGTATTATATAGTCATCGCCATACAAGCCTCTTGCCTGTATGGTAGGTCTTCCACCTCGTCACACAAGCTCCAATTGCTTATGTGGAATATGATGAAGTATGCCTATCATCAAGAAGTATGCCATGTAGTGTAGTTCAAAATTAATTGTTACTATCCTATGGCGTTGTTTATTATTTCACACAGAAAAACCAGCACTCCGCATCCAATGACATTCACAGGAGTTGATATATAAATAAAATTGCGCAGCCAACTCATCGAGGTTTACCTATTTGTCGGGCACGCCAATAATTTCTTTACTCTACAGCTAATCCATTTTTCCTGTTCAACACATGTATATATATGCAGAACAAAGCTAATAATAATATTTCTAGCAAACTATTATTTATTTCAACACGTGTGTATTTTTAACTAAGCGTATACATGATAAAAGGGATATTTTTATCATCAAAAATATTTATTCGACACATGTGTATTTTTAACTAAGCGTATACATGATAAAAGGAATATTTTATCATCAAAAATATTTATTCGACATATGTATATTTTTAACTAGGCGTATACATGATAAAAGGAATATTTTTATCATCAAAAATATTTATTCGACACATGTATATTTTTAACTCTTCATATTCACTATAAAAATATAGTTTTCATTGTCTATTCATTTTATTTTTAAAAGACGATAACATTCAACACATGAACTTCAACTCAACGAATAAATTGAAATTCAACACATGAATGTTCTATAACGTTTGTATATATATAAAAATGTGATTTTTATCGCTAAGTCATTTGTTTAAATTCAAATAATATTCAACACATGAATTTCAACTCAACGAATGAATTGCAACTCAACACATGAATATTCTATAACGTTTGTATATATATAAAAATGTGATTTTTATTACTAAAGCCATTTGTTTAAATTCAAATAATATTCAACACATGAATTTCAACTCAACGAATGAATTGCAACTCAACACATGAATATTCGATATCGTTTGTATATATATAAAAATGTGATTTTTATCGCTAAGTCATTTGTTTAAATTCAAATAATATTCAACACATGAATTTCAACTCAACGAATGAATTGCAACTCAACACATGAATATTCTATAACGTTTGTATATATATAAAAATGTGATTTTTATTACTGAAGCCATTTGTTTAAATTCAAATAATATTCAACACATGAATTCCAACTCAACGAATGAATTGCAACTCAACACATGAATATTCGATATAGCATATGTAAATAATTTCAATGAAGGAAAATTATTCTAACACATAAATATTTCAGAAAATTTCGGCAGCATAACGGCAGGGTAGTTAAAACCGGGACCGTCCCTAGTACGGCTCCTCGCTCTACCTTAAAACCTCGCGGTTTTTGACAATGGGGATCATGCATCTAGTTCGCACGCAAGCGACATGTTTTATTTTCAATTCCACAATCCTATTCTATTTTGTTTCAACCACAAGAGGGTATTTTTCAACCACAATGGTATTTTTCAACCATAATATCAACCACAAACAATTATTTCCAACCATTCGTCATACCATATAACATCACGTCAAACACAAGCAATAAATATCGTCCATGGTTTGTGGACGAGGGGAGTATATATATATATATATATATATATATATATATATATATATATATAGTATAATAATTCACTTGCATTTCATCACAATTCAAAGCATATATGTTTCAAACAACGCTTGTATAATTTATACATTGCTAATATAACTTATACAACACATGTACATGAGGTATACAATGCGTATATAATTTACACTTCGCTTATATAATTTATACAACGCGATTACATTCACACAAATAGTTTAGATTCCTCACATTGGTTCTTGCGGTGCTAAAAATCGTAGGAAGGTCAGAAAAATCCGCGGCTTCTTCTAGAATGTAGAGAGCCTCCTTGCGGTCACGGTGTCTCCTGTTTCATCGAATTTCGTTGAAGAACGAAAAAGATATTATTTTTCAAAGTTTTGCAACGCTTTAAAGTGTTAAAACAGTTTAAATTTAAATAAGCCGTTAGTTTACAAACCTGTTCAATTCTAGGTTTTGATTTTTCTTTTGATTCGTATCTCTATAGGACGATCAGGCTGTTGGACGTCGTCGAGGGAGGAAAGAGCTTTCCGGCGGCGGCTCCAGGAAGACGACGACTTTGAGGCGCTGGAACTCGTCGACGGCGGCTCTGTTGGTGGCGAGGCTAGGTCGGTTGTGGAGAGGGGAGTACGGCGAGCAAAAGCCTCAACAGTGGTCGGCGGCGAAACGGCCAGTGGCGATCGGAAAAAGGAGGGGAAGCGAGGAGCTACGGGAGTCGTTCGTTTCGTCTGGCGGCTTAGGGTTTTTAGGTTTTTATTTTTTTTTTAAAAGAAAATTTCCTATCGGCCGATATTTATAGAAAATTTTTAAATAGTGTTTTTGCAAACGGACTCCTTTTTAAACCCAACGACTGTCGCCCCTAGCTAAATACCCCCATTCCGGACACAATGGGATATGTTTCGTTGGCCATTTCGACTGTTACAGTCAGTTATTTTTCAAATTAAAATATAAAACATTCGATATTTAATTTAAACGTACCTTTCAATTTGCCAGGGCCACAAACTGCATCGAAAAATTCCAGAAAAATAAATCTAGCTTTGTTTTGACGATACGGTCCTAACAAAACCCGTTATGTCGAATTCTGAGCTCGTTTGCAAAACGGCCATTTTTAGGTCGACCCATTTTAACAGAATTTGACCAAACACATTATCTTTTGCCCCGCTCACATACTAGCTTCAAAAATTATGAAATTTGAAACTTAGCAATAATTTGACATCCCGGACCCAACAAAAGTGGTTTCGTCGAATTCCGAGGTCGTATGCAAAATCTCAATTTTCAAGGGCTATATATACTATATAGCGACCTTTCTGAAAATTCATTTGGCCATAACTTTTGATTTCCGTTATGAAATTTCGATTTTTCAGATTCGTTAGAAAGGTATTGATAAACAGATTTAAATATTTTCAGTTTCGTTAAAATCTGTTATATTTTCCACCCGGTACAGTCAGACTAAGTTTGTATTCAAAATTTCAAACTGCCATATTATACACAATTCTATATTTTATTGAAATATGCTATTTCAATCATTCAAATTTCCTGGTAATAACCTAATTAAAAATTTTTAAACTGGTTCACATTTTCCGGGTTATTACAATCTCCCCCACTTAAAACTTTTTGTCCTCGAAAAGGAAATAACAGTTAAGCAGGAAATAAAATGTAAATGCAAAGTATTGTAAAGGTACCTTGCACCGGAGTTAGTCAGAGATGTCCACTCTGCATTTGGGATAGGCTTGTTTAATGCTTTCCTCAGTCTCCCAAGTACAGTCTCTAGGATCACTACTCCACTGCACTTTGACTAAATGAATCTTTTTCCTCCTTAGCTCTCTAGTTTCTTTGCCAACTATCTTTAATGGATCTCTCTTGAGTGCTAATTCTGGAGTTATGTCAATATCCTGTTGCGCTGCTTCTTCTACAACAAGATCTGGATCATGAACATGTTTTCTGAGCTGAGATACGTGGAACACATCATGTACACCAGGCAACCAATCAGGTAATGAAACCCTATATGCAAGAGTTCCAATCCGTTCAAGTATAGGAAAGGGACCAATAAATCTCGGTGCCAACTTCCCAGTATTGCCAAATCTGATTACCCCTCGCATTGGAGAAACTCTTAAGTAAACATAATCGCCAACGGCAAACGATATATCCCTTCTTCTCGCATCAGCATAACTTTTCTGTCGGCTCTGTGCGGTTTTTAATCGCTTCTTAATGAAATCGACTTTATCCGATGCTTCTTGAATCATATCGGGCCCCAACACAAGTCTGTTGCCAGGTTCTACCCAACATGCGGGAGATCTGCACGGTCTACCGTACAATGCTTCGAATGGAGACATTCCCAAATTTGCTTGATAGCTATTGTTGTAAGAGAATTCTGCTAAATGTAAATGATCTTCCCATGAGCCTCCAAAATCGATAACGCAAGCCCGCAATAGATCTTCTAAAATTCTATTCACCCGCTCAGTTTGGCCGTCTGTCTGAGGGTGATAAGCGGTGCTTAGATTCAATTTGGTTCCCAATTCTTCCTGGAATGCTTCCCAGAATTTGCTAGTAAATAGGGGATCTCTATCGCTGACTATATTGAGCGGCACTCCATGTAGTTTAACTATTTCTCTGAAGTAAATCTGTGCCAGACTTTGAGCTGTTCTGTTGGATCGGACAGGTATGAAATGGGCAGTCTTCGTGAAGCGATCTACGATTACCCATATACTGTCGTTTCCTTTTCTAGTTCGCGGCAGGCCATCGATGAAATCCATCGAGATTTGTTCCCACTTCCAACCTGGAATTTCTAATGGTTGCAATAATCCAGCCAATTTCTGCTGATCACTCTTAACTAGCTGACAAGTGGGGCATCTGCTAACATATAATGAGATATCTCTTTTCATAGCTCTCCACCAGAATGTGCGTTTGATATCGTTATACATTTTGCTCATGCCGGGATGGATACTTAATTTGGATTTGTGGCATTCATCAAGTATTTCTCTTCTGAGCTCGGGAAGGTTTGGGATGCAGATTCTACCCTTTAATCTTAGAACTCCCTTGTCATCGAGTCGAAAACTTGTGGATTCACCTCCTTTGATTCTTTGACTGATTCTTTGAATAAATTCATCGTCTTTCTGAAGAGTCGAGATCCTGTCTATTAATGAAGACGTGATGACAAAACTGGCGATGATTTCATTCTTCCTGCTGAGCGCATCGGCTACAATGTTGGCTTTCCCTGGAGTGTATATAATTTCAAAATCGTATGCTGCAAGGAATTCTAACCAACGCTGTTGCCTCAGGTTTAAATCTTTCTGAGTGAAAAGATATTTCAAGGATTGATGATCGGTGTATAGTTCGAATTTCTCGCCCAGTAAATAATGTCTCCATATTCTTAAAGCGAACACGATAGCTAATAACTCAAGATCATGAGTAGCATAGTTTCTTTCATGCGGCTTTAGTTGACGGCTGGCATAAGCGATCACTTGGCCCTTTTGCATTAACACTGCGCCTAGCCCTCTAATAGAAGCATCTGTCCATACGGTCAAGTCTTGGTTGCCTTCTATAATGGTCAATACTGGAGCAGTTGTCAACTTCAGTTTTAGCTCTTGGAAAGCTTCTTCACATTCGGGAGTCCATTTGAATTTCTCATGCTTCTTTGTAAGCTTTGTCAATACTCCTGATATCTTTGAAAAATCCTAAACGAATTTCCGATAATAACTAGCTAATCCAAGGAAACTTCGAACTTCTGTGGGAGTAGTGGGTTGTTTCCAGTTTTGAATCGCTGTAATTTTGCTTGGATCTACAGCAATTCCTTCTTTTGACACGACGTGGCCCAGGAATTTAACTTCATTCTGCCAGAAGACACACTTAGAAAATTTAGCTTTCAAGACATTTCTTCTTATAATTTTCAACACTTGTCCTAAATGTTTTGCATGCTCTTCTTCTGACTTAGAGTAGATTAAAATGTCATCGATGAAGACTAGAACGAATTTATTCAACACACCACGGAACACTCTGTTCATAAGATCAACGAAGTATGCCGGAGCGTTGCACAAACCGAACGGCATTACTAACCATTCGTAGAATAAATCTGGACCCCTGAATGCTGTCAAAGGAACACAGTCTTCGGCTATACGCAATTGGTGGAAACCTGTAGCTAGGTCCATTCTGGAGAATACTGTTGCTCCATTTAATTGATCTAACAGATCATCTATTCGGGGCAAAGGATATTTGTTCTTCAGTGTTTGTTTATTGAGATCCCTGTAATCGACGCAAAGTCTTAGAGTACCGTCTGATTTAGGGACAAATACTACTGCGGCTCCCCACGCTGAAAAGCTTGGTCTGATTAGACCTTTCCAAAGTAATTCTCGGGTTTGGCTACTCAGCTCTTCCTTTTCTTTTGGGGCCATTCTTCTTATTGGATGTATTACTGGTCAGGCATTCGGAATTAGATCAATTCTAAATTCAATTTCTCTTTGCGGCGGTAAGTTTTCTACTTCTTCAAACACATCCGCATAGTTTTTCACGACCGGTATCTTTTCTATTGAAGGGGGAGTAATTTATAAAGAAGACCAAAATTCTGTTCTATTGATTTCCGAGCCATGACATGGTATACATATAGGTCCAAGCTTCGTTTCTACTTTAACGATCCTCTCGGCACATCTAACTTCGGCCTTATATTTTGTTAACCATTCTAAACCGAGAATAACATCAAATTACAATAGATTCATGATTATTAAGTTGATAGGAAACTTGTAGAAGGAATAGGAGACAGGCACTCTACAGTATGAACTGAGACTAACAGAACCTCCTATCGGATTTTGAACTTTAATTGGTTCCTTTAGAATTCTTTGATTCAATTTTAACTTGTGAACAAGTTTACCAGAAATGAAGCTACGTGATGCACAAGTATCAAAAAGTACAGAAATAGGAATATTTTTGATAGTAAGGGTACCTCCCAAGACATCGGGTTTACCTGATCCATCGGTGATAGCTGGCGGGGTATTCCCGTCATAGACATGGGCCACTTGTGCGCTCTTCTTCAAAGGACAATTCCTGGTGTAGTGCCCCTTCTTGTGGCAGTTGTAGCATTCGGCAGAGTCATTGGCCTTTGGCTTCTTTGGGGCCTTGCATACATTAGAGAAATGACCGGGCTTCCCGCAATTGTAGCAGTTTCCTTTCGGGATCTTTGCGGGTTTTTGAGTAGCGGCCGCGGTGATGCTAGATTCGGGTTGGTCTGTTGAAGTCTTGCGCTTATTCCCTGCTTGGCTTTTAGCGCGGTCTTGGCTAGCATGCCTCTCATCCATGTCTTCGTAGTTGCAAGCCATCTCTACTAGTTCTGTGAAGGAGAGTTTGATGTTGCTCATAGCTCTATCATGGTATTTGCGCTTCAGCCCAAATATGAATCTCTTATTCTTCGCTTTGTCGGTCAAAACCAGCTCTGGAGCATAGCGCGATAGCTGAGTGAACTTATTCAGATAGTCTTGAATAGAGAGATCTCCCTGCTGGAGATTAGCAAATTGCTCCCGCATCCTCTCTAGAGCTTGTTCCGGTACAAACTTCTCATTGAATAAAGTCCTGAACTGCTCCCAAGTCCGGATAGTACCAGCTGCATCCCCAGAGGTAATGGCATCCCACCACAGCTCTGCCTCTTCCTGAAGGAGCCAAATGCCAAGTCGGGCTTTGTTGTTAGTTCCCATACCCATGCCCTCGAAGATTTTCTCACAGGTTTTCAGCCAGCGATAGCTTCGGTCACTGTGCCTGTGCCAGTAAAAGGTTTCCCTCCAAGATTTCTGTACCTCTTAGCTACTTTGTCGACCTCAAAGTCTTCTGGTGCTGGTGGCAGAATAATAGGACCTTCCACTACTACGGGGATATTCCCCCGTCCTCCTGCTGCATCTCCTTGGCCTCCACGGCCTCCTCTAGCTGCTGCTCCACGCGTAGCCATCTAAGAGTACTGTATAAGCAAGAAAAGAGTCAAGCTCACAGATTTGATAATTTTCATAAATGATAAAGCAAGGGAATACAAGGAAAAATAATGATGATGTACTGATCAAATTGTTTTGCTAATCTGCTTAGCTCATTCTAGGACATTGCTAATCCTATCTCTAACGAGCTACTCGTATTAGAACTCTACTGATTCTATTCTGATGAGGTGTTTAATGTGTTAGATCCCGGAACTAAGGTTAACCAAAGCTCTGATACCAACTGTGACGATCCCAAAATCCGAGGGGCGGTATTAAGGATAATCATTGGGAAATAACACATAAATCATCATAGCAGAGTACAGATAATAGCAGAAACAATAAATAAAATACTTTTACATGATATGACAGCGGAATCACAACATGTAGGAATATCAGGATAGCATAACGTGGGATATACTTAGTAAAAAGAAAGGGAAGTGATCAGTCATCATCGCCAGAGGCGGAATACATACATGCAGTGACATAATAAGAGTATTAGTCTACATCGCCGAAGGCGGAATACATATACATATAGTGAGAAATACGGAAAGTAAATCAGTCTGCATCGCCAGTGGCGGAATCATAATATAAATACAGTAATGGCGGAAAATATCTAAGTCATCTCTATGAAGTCAGCCTCGCCATGAGCCAAAAGTGCACGCTATGCAGCAGTGCAGAACCAAAAACCACCTGTCACCTGTGTACTAGGCTGCCCGTGTGAAAATAAGGGCACCCACGTTTGCAAAGTGAAACAAACAACGAGTCAGTCATGGGGACTGGTATGAGGAATCTATTTAACAGTTAAACAATAGTAATGGCAAATCATAGGACCACGCCACTTTCGCGGAACGGGTTTACTCCAGTGATTGCTAGTGCATTTAAAACAAGGTAAATTCTTTTTAAAACAGCGCAATGCTTTTAGAAAGAATGAAGCCATTATAAGACTCAAATCCCATCACACAATGCAACGCAAGCCGGAGGATAGAGTTTTACCTTATAAGGGCCAAATATGCTTGATACGTATAAAGCAAAATCATTTGATATTATTACTAGTGCATATATGTTTCAAAAACGAATAGCATCATAAATATCAATCATAGGCGGCATAGCTACCATCTACTATGTCTCCATACTAGTACTACAATCAAATCCGTTATCTCGTATTGGAAATTGGATTTCCGTCATGAGTCGAGGCAAGGGGCAAGCTCCTCTCCGCTTCGAGACACTCTAGCAAATGCCTCGGGACTACACACTCTGGGTAACCCCTGGATCCTCCAAGGCCGGTCCTCACTTACGTTAGAGGATTAATTATGCCTGAACACACGTTTCCTGGTCCTTACAGACCTATAATCGAGGCACCTCGCATTCCAACAACCACAAAGGTGAAAAGTAGATATATATGTCAGGGCTGGTAGGTCACTGACACCACCATAGCTAGAAAGAAACATCATGTTCTCCTTGGGTCCTTATCCCGTTTTTAACTCATACCGGGGTGTGAGGTTCGTGAATCTACGAAATACACAAAGCTAGGCCACGTAGACCTTGCTTTGATCATCATCCACAAAACTTTGCTTTGCAACAGAAGTCTTGATCACAGCATCTTGGCATGCCACATAGGCAGTCCACTCCATACGATTGATTTCCATCGATATATAACCTCTAAGCTCGTACGTCTCAGAGAAGGGCGTTAAGCAAAAGAATAAATTCTCCGCCGCCAAACAGATATATATTTAACAGGGATCAATCAGTATAGAACAAAATCCAATGTCAGACACACAGTCCATTTACAAGTCCGTCCTGGGTCTGAACGAAACCGGAGGCGTCAAATCCCTCGTGTATCCGTCCAATCGACACATACGTTCAGACGGCTACTACTTCCGTCCCCTTCCGGTAGCTACTCCGGTTAGGAACCTCAGTGGCGCCCATCCAACCGATACGAAGATCGTCGGTCTTGAATCGTCTTTGTATCTTCCAATTCGAATCGCTCGATAAATTATTTGAAATGAGGGTTAGCTCGACCTTTCCAAATAATTCACGTCATTAGAATTTAAATCGATTCATTTTATGGTTATGTTATTCGACATCCATCTTTCAGTTATTTAGCGTTATTTTCATGTCATACACATACAACCATCAAATATCAAATAATTCAAGCCCAATTGGTTTATTTGCAACCTATGTTGCTTATAATATTTTATAACGATTTTTCGCCATTTTATTTATTTAAAAATGGCCATATTTAATTTAACGACGTTTCAGGTCGTTTCGTGTCACTAGCGCTGTTTTTCACTTAATTTGTTTTACACATATCGGAAAATCTAACCGTTGGATTTCTACAAAGTCTATATCAGTGGGAAGATATTCCCAAAGCGAACCCAACGGTTCCAGTTTCGTGAGAATCCGACGGTCGGATCTTCCACACTAGTCGTTTGAAGTTACGGTTTCAAAATTCGAACTGCAGCGTCGTTATTCGATTTTATTTAATTATATTTATATTTATATATAAATATAAACGATTCTGGCGCTGTTTTTCTTCAGATTTGAATCAAACATTCCGGGCAATCCAATCGTTGGATTTTTACAAGGTTGGTGCCGTTGGAAAGGTATTTCCAAGGCGAACCCAGCGGTTGCGGTTTCGGGAAAATCCGATGGTCGGATTTCTCGTACTAATCGTTTTAAATTACGATTCCGAAACGCGAACTGCACGGCCTCTATTCCTTTTAATTATATATATATTTATATATATAAATATAGTTCATTCCATAGTTTCAACTATAGTTCATTTTATATTTCAACTTCGTTTTCACTTCAAATATTTCACTAACGCCTTAATATTTTGAAAAATTTCGCCATAACCTCCTTTGTACGGGGAGGGGTTTGGAAATTTATTGGGCCGTATTAGGTATCCAATAAATCCTAAAAAGCATTCACATGTTTTTAGTGATATATTTTGGTGTTTACGGGGGAGCATGTACTGATAATCACTCCAGAGAATAAATTCTCGTCACCCCGTTTCCGTGTGGAAATAAATAGTCCATGTGCCGTATCTAATAACTAAAGCGACGTGATTATTGTCAACTCTAGACCCGTGTGGGTTTTTTATTAATCTGGCAATTTATCGTTATAATTTATATAGTCCATATCAGTCATCAGTTTAACCTGTATTATATAGTCATCGCCATACAAGCCTCTTGCTTGTATGGTAGGTCTTCCACCTCGTCACACAAGCTCCAATTGCTTATGTGGAATATGATGAAGTATGCCTATCATCAAGAAGTATGCCATGTAGTGTAGTTCAAAATTAATTGTTACTATCCTATGGCGTTGTTTATTATTTCACACAGAAAAACCAGCACTTCGCATCCAATGACATTCACAGGAGTTGATATATAAATAAAATTGCGCAGCCAACTCATCGAGGTTTACCTATTTGTCGGGCACGCCAATAATTTCTTTACTCTACAGCTAATCCATTTTTCCTGTTCAACACATGTATATATATGCAGAACAAAGCTAATAATAATATTTCTAGCAAACTATTATTTATTTCAACACGTGTGTATTTTTAACTAAGCGTATACATGATAAAAGGGATATTTTTATCATCAAAAATATTTATTCGACACATGTGTATTTTTAACTAAGCGTATACATGATAAAAGGAATATTTTATCATCAAAAATATTTATTCGACACATGTATATTTTTAACTAGGCGTATACATGATAAAAGGAATATTTTTATCATCAAAAATATTTATTCGACACATGTATATTTTTAACTCTTCATATTCACTATAAAAATATAGTTTTCATTGTCTATTCATTTTATTTTTAAAAGACGATAACATTCAACACATGAACTTCAACTCAACGAATAAATTGAAATTCAACACATGAATGTTCTATAACGTTTGTATATATATAAAAATGTGATTTTTATCGCTAAGTCATTTGTTTAAATTCAAATAATATTCAACACATGAATTTCAACTCAACGAATGAATTGCAACTCAACACATGAATATTCTATAACGTTTGTATATATATAAAAATGTGATTTTTATTACTAAACCCATTTGTTTAAATTCAAATAATATTCAACACATGAATTTCAACTCAACGAATGAATTGCAACTCAACACATGAATATTCGATATCGTTTGTATATATATAAAAATGTGATTTTTTTCGCTAAGTCATTTGTTTAAATTCAAATAATATTCAACACATGAATTTCAACTCAACGAATGAATTGCAACTCAACACATGAATATTCTATAACGTTTGTATATATATAAAAATGTGATTTTTATTACTGAAGCCATTTGTTTAAATTCAAATAATATTCAACACATGAATTCCAACTCAACGAATGAATTGCAACTCAACACATGAATATTCGATATAGCATATGTAAATAATTTCAATGAAGGAAAATTATTCTAACACATAAATATTTCAGAAAATTTCGGCAGCATAACGGCAGGGTAGTTAAAACCGGGACCGTCCCTAGTACGGCTCCTCGCTCTACCTTAAAACCTCGCGGTTTTTGACAATGGGGATCATGCATCTAGTTCGCACGCAGGCGGCATGTTTTATTTTCAATTCCACAATCCTATTCTATTTTGTTTCAACCACAAGAGGGTATTTTTCAACCACAAAGGTATTTTTCAACCATAATATCAACCACAAACAATTATTTCCAACCATTCGTCATACCATATAACATCACGTCAAACACAAGCAATAGATATCGTCCATGGTTTGTGGACGAGGGGAGTATATATATATATATATATATATATAAATATATATATATATATATATATATATATATATATAGTATAATAATTCACTTGCATTTCATCACAATTCAAAGCATATATGTTTCAAAAAACGCTTGTATAATTTATACATTGCTAATATAACTTATACAACACATGTACATGAGGTATACAATGCGTATATAATTTACACTTCGCTTATATAATTTATACAACGCGATTACATTCACACAAATAGTTTAGATTCCTCACATTGGTTCTTGCGGTGCTAAAAATCGTAGGAAGGTCAGAAAAATCCGCGGCTTCTTTTAGAATGTAGAGAGCCTCCTTGCGGTCACGGTGTCTCCTGTTTCATCGAATTTCGTTGAAGAACGAAAAAGATATTATTTTTCAAAGTTTTGCAACGCTTTAAAGTGTTAAAACAGTTTAAATTTAAATAAGCCGTTAGTTTACAAACCTGTTCAATTCTAGGTTTTGATTTTTCTTTTGATTCGTAGCTCTAT
>JASFAX010003422.1:0-42500 GCA_030737875.1 Allium sativum | reverse complement strand
TTAATGATGTTTTCAGTCAAGGTCTGAGAGATAATTTTACCCCAACTTGATTGATTTCATTTTTAATTGATAAATAGCAAGATCGAATCTCGAAGAGGAGTGTTGAATAATAGTTAGTTTAATAAAATATTTTGGGTTGTTGTAACGATGTTTTACACAGCATTCGTTTTAACCCAAGTGATGGAATTTTGGAAATATAAAAGTAAATATTTCCTGAGTATAATTAAAGTAGTTGGGAAAGAGATAAGTGATAGAAATTTGTTTCAATTTCAAATAGAATATATTTTCTAAATGTAGAAAATAAAAGGAGGTGATATAGGGAAATGTTTTTCCAAATAGCGTAAGAGTCCAACAAGATCACTGAAAATATTTGGTTAACGAATATTGATAGGTAAATGAGGAAGTGAATTAATTAGTGAAATATTATGTAACACCCCGCCTCCGCTAGGGTCACTCGCAAAGGAATGCACTAGCTTTAGAGGGGCATTATTGGTAAATATGCACAGAAATATCACAAGACAAAACATATAAAATAGCGGAAGTAAAATCGAACTTTCATAAACATCAATAATTAAGGTCTAAAGCCTTTTACATCAGAGTACATCAAAACCTGTCTTGCAATAGTAAAGAAGCAAAAGACTTTTTCATAAATTATTCCCCAAGTAAAACAGTAAAGTAGCCATAGCCAAGAAAAGTCCAAGCCATCCATGATGACCTTCAAGCAGAAGAAGTCCGAACTAAACAACAGTATTTCCTCCCTGTAACCTGGGGGGGAAACGGAAGAAAAGAGGCGAAACAAAACGGGTCAGTCAAAAAGACTGAGTAATCCCTATCTACTATTAGTATAAAAACTAGTAAAGTTAACTGACATGAGAAACTGAGATGAACATAAGCATGATAACAAGATAGATAAGCTAAATCAAAATAACATGATGAACTACTGAACTTAGATAAACTAAGGTGTCATGATAAATTACAATGTCAAGATAAAACAAGGTATCCCTCCGTCAGGTTTCTATCAAGTATAATATCCCCAAGATATCTATCACGTATAACGTCCCATGGTATCTATCCTGTACATCCGCTCTGCACCTACCGTACTAGTATCCCCACCGTATCATGTGTTAACCATGAATGACCCTTACTCAAAAGCCGTGTAATGGTCCATGTCAACCTAATATATCGCATATATAGGTTACTCAACTCGTATGTTTTATTCCATGTAAATGTTCAGTCCCTTGCCGTAGACCATACGGGCTTTCTCATGAGATTCTATACTACTTTAACATAGTTCCATGATCCTTAAGATCGGTTTGGACTGTTACCCTAAACCTAGCTAGGGTCTTCCAACATGAATTATCGTTTGTAAAACTAGGACTTATGCTACCTAGGGCTACTAGGGATTACGCTTACCTATTGCACGTTTCCGTATCTCGGTTTTGGTTCAACCACCCAGGGCCACTAGGATTTACGCTAACCGTCAACCGCGCCCTTTTTCCCACGCATTCATCGTGAATCGTTTTTCCATGACTGTATGCACATGTATCACATCGTGCCATCCGAGTCCTGTCACAGGGCAGATCAAGAAATACAGGACTCGGTCGGGAGCTTTCGATTTATCTGCCGATGCAGATGCTAAGGTCTGTTTTTCTATACGTGGCTATGGTCCCACGCGACCCCTCCCTCAACTAGCGAAAGACAAGACAGGATAAATCCTGTATGAGAACACAACACTGGCCAACCCACATCCAAGCCTTACCGCAACCATAATTAGATATCAATTATGGTCTATTGGGTGTTCTCTGCCTTTCCGTACGTACACGCTTGACCAAAGATGGTAGGTAGTCTGACGAAAATGCTATCTAGGGTACGACCGTGTATCGTCGACTATCCCCTATCCATCCCCGTCTTTAGGTCGCTCGTATAGCAACCAAGGCATACTCTTGGTTCTTCTAACGCAGACCTTAACCTCTCATGAGCCTAGTATAATCACCTGGCAGCTCACAGAGGGATATCAAGAATATCCTCACGTTCCCCGAAGCCGCTGCTTCGTTACCCAGTTCGCTGGAGCCTTTATCTAAATCAGATACTTGCTCCTACTCGTATACTTAAACGATGACCTACCATATCAGGTTACTCATCTATCTATGAACTGGTCTAAATTTCCTTGACTAAGAATCATTACTTAGTTATTCCTCAACTAAGGTTTACCACTTAGCCTTATTCCCGTTATCCTTGTTAACTACGGTTATCCCCTATCCTCAGAACTAGGGTTTACATAATGGATTAAGTGTCACTTAAGTTCATGACTTAACCCTACAAACCATGCTCACGTTGGTTAAGTATGTATTAAGCAATTCACGACTTAACCTCGTCCAATTATCATTCTAGATTGGTTAAGTATATATTAACTTGACCCTATCAATTTACCTAGTCAATCGGTCAAGTGTATTCAAGCGATTCGTGACTTAGCCTTATCATGTTTTCACGTTAGATCGGTTAAGTATAGGTTAACTTAACCTCAATAAATTCACGAGTTAGATTGGTTAAGTATAGGTCACTTAACCACCTCAAATCATCATGTTAGATTAGTTAAGTGTTTAACTTAACTCCATTAAACTACCAAGTGGGATTAATTAAGTCTAGGCTAACTTAACCCCATCCGATTTCCATGCTTAGACTAGTTGAGTCTAATCTTAACCTCATCCATTAACTGTATTTTTCGGTTAAGTGTCATTAAGAAAACTTACTTAACCTTCCCCAAATTATTGTGTTGGATTGGTTAAGTGTTGGTTAACTTAACCCCGTCCACTAATCGTATAAAAATGGTTAAGTGTCATTAGGCAAATCAAATTACTTAACCTACCCAACCTTGTCATGTTTTGTTAAGTATCATTAGCCTAAACCATTTACTTAACCCATTTGTCCATGTCATATTTGGTTAAGCGTCATTAATCAAATTAACTTAAACCTATCATGTGGCATTAATTACTTAATGCACCTCAACCTCTCACATTAGACTTTGTTGCGGTTACTAGTTAAGCCGGTCGGTTCCGGGTAGCTTTACACCACAACTTGGTCTAACCTCGGGTTTAAGCACAACATGACCAACTTCTCACATTGGGTCCTATTGTTTGCAACTACTAGTTAGGCCGGTCGGTTCCGGGTAGTTTTACGTTGCAAACTCAACCCAACCTCGAGTTGGCCACACTTATATTATCTAAGTGTCATGTCCATTAGGTTTTCCAACACATATTACAAGTTTTCTAGCAATTGGGTAGACCTAACTTAATAGGTAAATTCCCAATGGGTAGACCTAACTTAATAGGTAAATTCCCAAGCTTATGTTTTTATGCATACTTACATGTCAACTTCCATGTTATATTTCAAGTCATATTTCCAAGTTATATTTTCATGTCATTAGAAATTTCCCATAACATAACCCAACGCTTTTAAACTCGCATATACGTTCGCAACAACGTAATGGATTAAAAGAAGAGACTTGGCAAAGGCATGACAAAAATGGATATTAAGCCACAAGTTAATCATGGTGGCAAATGAGGCACAAATGTGTTCATTAACTTGCATGTTACATTCTTAAGCCTCAAAAACATGCATAAACCCAAACTTGGCACATGAGCGAATCATGGTGACAAAAGACATGGAATGATGACTAGTAACTCGCATATATCATCATATAAGGGTTATGACTTCATATGCAAGTTGACATAAAGGTTATGAGGGTTCTCATGTTGCATAATGCAACATTTCAACATAAAGGTTATGAGGGTTCTCATTTTGCATAATGCAACATTTCAACATAAAGGTTGTAGCTTTTAGCCCACAAGATCAAGATAATGACTTCATAAACTTGCATGACATGATAGCATGTATCATACTTAATGATCAAACCCAAACTTGCAACATGAACATTTAACTTCATAGTTAATATCTAAGAGTAGGGAAAGGGCTTACATTGCTATGAAGGCACAAAAGATATGACAAAGCCCTTATGCAATCAAATAGACCCAAAATTCAAGCTCTAACATAAAAAACCCTTGAGCCAAAATGATCAAAACTCTTTCTTTATGACGCAAATATAGAAACTTGACTTGAATGCAAGCTAATGATGCTCATACAAGTTTGAAAACACTTGTATGCATGGAAAATCACTTAGAAATTTATTTAGGAATTTTATGAAGAGAGTGGAGGCCATGAGAGGATTGATTTTGCCATAGTTTAGTTACTAGAATGAATAATGAGGGTTTTAGGAGAGGGTTAGGGGTCTTTTTATAGAAGACTAGGATAGTTTTAGCCATAGGATAAACCCTAGAACCAATCCTAGCCATCCAAAGCATGTCTTGGGGAAGAAGTCAAGTCTAAAAAATGGAGTGGTGTCTTAACCAGGCCTAAAAATGGAGTGGTGTCTTAATTGGGCTGAATTTCAAATCTGTTTTCGGATTTGAATTTTCGTGAAACTTTGCGAGGCCATATCTCGGTCATACGAACTCCGATTTACGAAATTTCGGACTCTATTTCGCGTATTTTTCCGAGATGAACGCAATGGTGAAGTCCATTTTACCTGATTCCAATTTTAAAATTTAATTCTGCCTTGATTTCTTGTTTTAACGTGTTATCGAAATACGGGTTGTTACATTCTCCCCTCCTTTAAGGATTTCGTCCCCGAAATCTCCAAGTTAGGAAGAACATATCCTACCATCCATCATTCATCTACTCAAAACATCATCCACAGGCAACCATTGTCCTTAGATGATTTCTAATGCTGTATGAATATATGCAAAACGTGTGTGTACATGTTCCTTAGCTAATGCTAATGATCAGGCCTGAATGATCTTTCTAATGCAAAGTATGTTTAGTGCCATGAATCCAACATGTATGCAAATAATCCTAGTCATATAAGTACTACATGCGTGCACAAACATTCATTCATATGCAACATCCGCATGACAACACATTCAATTTCATCCATAAACAAGTATAAATACTCGTGCATATGCAATATGAAATGTGAGTGCGTCGATCTAGTATCTAATGTGTATTCGCGCATCCACGAGCAACCACTTGCAACCACTTGCAACATATCAAACATAACATGTTTCAAGCACATGTTTACATCCATAGGATTCTACCTAAGGTTCCCAAGATAAGATCGAGGAGATAAACAAGACAAACTCCTTACAGGGTTTGCAACAGAAACAGGACCGAGAGGATATCCACCAAGCGATAACATGCAAGCAAGCTCTACAGGAGAACCAGGGATCAACCATATACTCTTAAAAAGAGATACGATGTGCGCGCCTAAGCCGCATTTCCTTGAGCTTAATTCCATTGTGCCTTGACCATCTTTGACTTCATGATTTTCGTAGCTCCTTGATTCCCATTTCCAAGATATGAGTTGGAACTCATTTCACTGTCGCCTCTCGTTCCACTTTCACTTATCCTTTCCCTAGCATACTTGGCTCAAATATATCCGCGTACTCATGCAAGCTTTCCAAAATTCACTAGTGAATTTTGGATCTCGTTTACCGATGCCAATCCCTATTGCCAAGTGTACCTACTAGGGTGATCTCGATAACTCATGCACTAGCGAAATGAACCATTCGCCTTAGTGGCGAACTCTACTCGAGCAGATTACCAACGAATGCATCATGAGATTCTAGGTAACTAACCATGACAGAACCCAAAAGGTTACACAGGACTTCGAGGGTATTACCAAACCAAGCCAAGAGTCTGACTACCCTTTTTTCAAAACCGAGAAGGGAATCCCTTACTGGATAACCACTTTACCCCTAGAATCCATCCATAGCTCAGCAATTAGAAGTACTGCTTCTAATCTCAACACTTGGCATAGACGTTCTCAAATCCAAACAAGTCATGTATAAATGGACTGATTCTCCAATAGGACTTTGAGACAAAAATGGGATTCTCTATTACGCTAGTACTTAAGGTGCAGAGACTCAACTATCGAAGCAGACTTAAATGATACGAACAACGAAGTCCTAACGGGATGATAGAGAAGAAAAGCTAAACCTTTAACAAGATCGTTACCCTCCTTCCGAGGTACTCTAGAAATGAGAGCATACTACTGCCCTCCCGATGATCTTGTCCTTGTCCCATAATACTTAACTATCCGCCCCGTTTTACCATGCCAAAGGTACTCTCTCGTCATGGGTTTCATTGTTCATCTTTCTCCCTCCATTGAGGACTAAGCCATACCAACAAGTTGCTCATCCTTAAGCTCGTATCCTTTATCCTTCTTTCTCACGATCCTTTCTTATAACGCGGCCACTGGTCTCTCGAGAACCACCTCCATCGTATGGAAAGCACTTTCGTAGGTAGAAAAGACTAGTCGCAGTTAAAACTACTGTGACTAAAGATGGAGGAAAGAAAGGAAAAGAGATTCAATTAAGGAAACAAGGATAGTGCTAATGGCCTTTTTCTTTTAAAAGAAAATTTTCTTGAAAAATGCTTCTTTGTAAACGATTTTCAAATAGTTTTCAGAAGGTCTTTAAAAACTTTTGCCCAGTCTGGTAACCTTCTGCTCTGATACCACGTGTAACACCCCGCCTCCGCTAGGGTCACTCGCAAAGGAATGCACTAGCTTTAGAGGGGCATTATTGGTAAATATGCACAGAAATATCACAAGACAGAACATATAAAATAGCGGAAGTAAAATCGAACTTTCATAAACATCAATAATTAAGGTCTAAAGCCTTTTACATCAGAGTACATCAAAACCTGTCTTGCAATAGTAAAGAAGCATAAAGACTTTTTCATAAATTATTCCCCAAGTAAAACAGTAAAGTAGCCATAGCCAAGAAAAGTCCAAGCCATCCATGATGACCTTCAAGCAGAAGAAGTCCGAACTAAACAACAGTATTTCCTCCCTGTAACCTGGGGGGGAAACGGAAGAAAAGAGGCGAAACAAAACGGGTCAGTCAAAAAGACTGAGTAAGCCCTATCTACTATTAGTATAAAAACTAGTAAAGTTAACTGACATGAGAAACTGAGATGAACATAAGCATGATAACAAGATAGATAAGCTAAATCAAAATAACATGATGAACTACTGAACTTAGATAAACTAAGGTGTCATGATAAATTACAATGTCAAGATAAAACAAGGTATCCCTCCGTCAGGTTTCTATCAAGTATAATATCCCCAAGATATCTATCACGTATAACGTCCCATGGTATCTATCCTGTACATTCGCTCTGCACCTACCGTACTAGTATCCCCACCGTATCATGTGTTAACCATGAATGACCCTTACTCAAAAGCCGTGTAATGGTCCATGTCAACCTAATATATCGCATATATAGGTTACTCAACTCGTATGTTTTATTCCATGTAAATGTTCAGTCCCTTGCCGTAGACCATACGGGCTTTCTCATGAGATTCTATACTACTTTAACATAGTTCCATGATCCTTAAGATCGGTTTGGACTGTTACCCTAAACCTAGCTAGGGTCTTCCAACATGAATTATCGTTTGTACAACTAGGACTTATGCTACCTAGGGCTACTAGGGATTACGCTTACCTATTGCACGTTTCCGTATCTCGGTTTTGGTTCAACCACCCAGGGCCACTAGGATTTACGCTAACCGTCAACCGCGCCCTTTTTCCCACGCATTCATCGTGAATCGTTTTTCCATGACTGTATGCACATGTATCACATCGTGCCATCCGAGTCCTGTCACAGGGCAGATCAAGAAATACAGGACTCGGTCGGGAGCTTTCGATTTATCTGCCGATGCAGATGCTAAGGTCTGTTTTTCTATACGTGGCTATGGTCCCACGCGACCCCTCCCTCAACTAGCGAAAGACAAGACAGGATAAATCCTGTATGAGAACACAACACTGGCCAACCCACATCCAAGCCTTACCGCAACCATATATTAGATAGCAATTATGGTCTATTGGGTGTTCTCTGCCTTTCCGTACGTACACGCTTGACCAAAGATGGTAGGTAGTCTGACGAAAATGCTATCTAGGGTACGACCGTGTATCGTCGACTATCCACTATCCATCCCCGTCTTTAGGTCGCTCGTATAGCAACCAAGGCATACTCTTGGTTCTTCTAACGCAGACCTTAACCTCTCATGAGCCTAGTATAATCACCTGGCAGCTCACAGAGGGATACCAAGAATATCCTCACGTTCCCCGAAGCCGCTGCTTTGTTACCCAGTTCGCTGGAGCCTTTATCTAAATCAGATACTTGCTCCTACTCGTATACTTAAACGATGACCTACCGTATCAGGTTACTCATCTATCTATGAACTGGTCTAAATTTCCTTGACTAAGAATCATTACTTAGTTATTCCTCAACTAAGGTTTACCACTTAGCCTTATTCCCGTTATCCTTGTTAACTACGGTCAGAACTAGGGTTTACATAATGGATTAAGTGTCACTTAAGTTCATGACTTAACCCTACAAACCATGCTCACGTTGGTTAAGTATGTATTAAGCAATTCACGACTTAACCTCGTCCAATTATCATTCTAGATTGGTTAAGTATATATTAACTTGACCCTATCAATTTACCTAGTCAATCGGTCAAGTGTATTCAAGCGATTCGTGACTTAGCCTTATCATGTTTTCACGTTAGATCGGTTAAGTATAGGTTAACTTAACCTCAATAAATTCACGAGTTAGATTGGTTAAGTATAGGTCACTTAACCACCTCAAATCATCATGTTAGATTAGTTAAGTGTTTAACTTAACTCCATTAAACTACCAAGTGGGATTAATTAAGTCTAGGCTAACTTAACCCCATCCGATTTCCATGCTTAGACTAGTTGAGTCTAATCTTAACCTCATCCATTAACTGTATTTTTCGGTTAAGTGTCATTAAGAAAACTTACTTAACCTTCCCCAAATTATTGTGTTGGATTGGTTAAGTGTTGGTTAACTTAACCCCGTCCACTAATCGTATAAAAATGGTTAAGTGTCATTAGGCAAATCAAATTACTTAACCTACCCAACCTTGTCATGTTTTGTTAAGTATCATTAGCCTAAACCATTTACTTAACCCATTTGTCCATGTCATATTTGGTTAAGCGTCATTAATCAAATTAACTTAACCCTATCATGTGGCATTAATTACTTAATGCACCTCAACCTCTCACATTAGACTTTGTTGCGGTTACTAGTTAAGCCGGTCGGTTCCGGGTAGCTTTACACCACAACTTGGTCTAACCTCGGGTTTAAGCACAACATGACCAACTTCTCACATTGGGTCCTATTGTTTGCAACTACTAGTTAGGCCGGTCGGTTCCGGGTAGTTTTACGTTGCAAACTCAACCCAACCTCGAGTTGGCCACACTTATATTATCTAAGTGTCATGTCCATTATGTTTTCCAACACATATTACAAGTTTTCAAGCAATTAGGTAGACCTAACTTAATAGGTAAATTCCCAATGAGTAGACCTAACTTAATAGGTAAATTCCCAAGCTTATGTTTTTATGCATACTTACATGTCAACTTCCATGTTATATTTCAAGTCATATTTCCAAGTTATATTTTCATGTCATTAGAAATTTCCCATAACATAACCCAACGCTTTTAAACTCGCATATATGTTCGCAACAACGTAATGGATTAAAAGAAGAGACTTGGCAAAGGCATGACAAAAATGGATATTAAGCCACAAGTTAATCATGGTGGCAAATGAGGCACAAATGTGTTCATTAACTTGCATGTTACATTCTTAAGCCTAAAAAACATGCATAAACCCAAACTTGGCACATGAGCGAATCATGGTGACAAAAGACATGGAATGATGACTAGTAACTCGCATATATCATCATATAAGGGTTATGACTTCATATGCAAGTTGACATAAAGGTTATGAGGGTTCTCATGTTGCATAATGCAACATTTCAACATAAAGGTTGTAGCTTTTAGCCCACAAGATCAAGATAATGACTTCATAAACTTGCATGACATGATAGCATGTATCATACTTAATGATCAAACCCAAACTTGCAACATGAACATTTAACTTCATAGTTAATATCTAAGAGTAGGGAAAGGGCTTACATTGATATGAAGGCACAAAAGATATGACAAAGCCCTTATGCAATCAAATAGACCCAAAATGCAAGCTCTAACATAAAAAACCCTTGAGCCAAAATGATCAAAACTCTTTCTTTATGACGCAAATATAGAAACTTGACTTGAATGCAAGCTAATGATGCTCATACAAGTTTGAAAACACTTGTATGCATGGAAAATCACTTAGAAATTTATTTAGGAATTTTATGAAGAGAGTGGAGGCCATGAGAGGATTGATTTTGCCATAGTTTAGTTACTAGAATGAATAATGAGGGTTTTAGGAGAGGGTTAGGGGTCTTTTTATAGAAGACTAGGATAGTTTTAGCCATAGGATAAACCCTAGAACCAATCCTAGCCATCCAAAGCATGTCTTGGGGAAGAAGTCAAGTCTAAAAAATGGAGTGGTGTCTTAACCAGGCCTAAAAATGGAGTGGTGTCTTAATTGGGCTGAATTTCAAATCTGTTTTCGGATTTGAATTTTCGTGAAACTTTGCGAGGCCATATCTCGGTCATACGAACTCCGATTTATGAAATTTCGGACTCTATTTCGCGTATTTTTCCGAGATGAACGCAATGGTGAAGTCCATTTTACCTGATTCCAATTTTAAAATTTAATTCTGCCTTGATTTCTTGTTTTAACGTGTTATCGAAATACGGGTTGTTACATATTAATTAACAGGCCAGTGATTGATGGATGTTATGGATGAATGTTTGTTTGCTTTTCTTCGATAGTTAAATAACCGACTATCAAAGTATTTGCCAATATCGTTGTCAATATGGAGAGACCGGTTGGATTATTATCCATGAACCACTCTGTTGTGACGATCCCAAAATCCGTGTGACGGTATTAAGGATAATCATTGGAATATAACACATCAAACATCATAGCAGAGTACAGATAATAACGAAAACAATAAATAGAATAATTTTACATGGATATGACAGCGGAATCATAACATGTAATAACATTAGAATAGCACAACGTAGGATATAACTTAGTAAATAAAGGGGGAATGATCAGTCACCATCGCCAGAGGCGGAATATATACATGCAGTGAGACAAAATAAGGGTATCAGTCTACATCGCCGAAGGCGGTACATATACATACGATAATAAGTACTAGAAGTAAAGCAGTCTGCATCGCCTGTGGCGGAATCATAATATAAGTACAATAATGGCGGAAAATGTCAAAGTCATCTCTGTGAAGTCAGCCTCGCCATGAGCCAAAATGCACTCTATGCAATAGTGCAGAGCCAAAAACAACCTGTCACCTGTGAACTAGGCTGCCCGTGCGAAAATAAGGGCACACGCATTTGCAAAGTGAAACAAACAACGAGTCAGTCATGGGGACTGGTATGAGAAATCTATTTAACAGTTTAAACAACAGTAATAAGAAAATCATAGGACCACGCCACTTTCGCGGAACGGGTTTACTCCAGTGATTGCTGGTGCATTTAAAACAAAGTAAATTCTTTAAAACAACGCAATGCTTTTAAAAAGAATGAGGCCATTATAAGACTCAAGTCCCATCATACAATGCAACGCAAGCCGAAGGATAGATTTTTACCTTATAATGGCCAAATATCCTTAATACGTGTAAAGAAAAATCATTTGATATTATTACTAGTGCATATATGTTTCAAAAACGAATAGCATCATAAATATCAATCATAGACGACATAGCTACCATATACTATGTCGCCATACTAGTTCTACAATCGAATCCGTTATTTCGTATTGGGAATTGGATTTCCGTCATGAGTCGAGGCAAGGGGCAAGCTCCTCTCCGCTTCGAGACACTCTAGCAAATGCCTCAGGACTACACACTCTGGGTAACCCCTGGATGCTTCAGGGCCGGTCCTCTCTTACGTTTGAGGATTGGCAATTCCTGAACACACGTTTCCCGGTCCTTACAGACCTATAATCGAGGCGCCTCGCATTCCAGCAACCACATAGGTGAAAAATAGATATATATGTCAGGGCTGGTAAGTCACTGACACCACCATAGCTAGAAAGAAACGTCGTGCTCTCCCTGCAGTCCTTATCCCGTTTTTAACTCATACCAGGGTGTGAGGCTCGCGAATCCACGCTATACACAAAGCCAGGCAATGTAGGCCGTGCTTTGATCATCAACCACAAGACTTTGCTTTGCAACAGAAGCCTTGATCACAGCATCTTGGCATGCCACATAGGCAATCCACTCCATACGACTGATTTCTATCGATATATAACCTCTGAGCTCATACATTTCAGAGAAGGGCGTTAAGCAAAAGAATAAATTCTCCGCCGCCAAACAGATATATATTTAACAGAGATCAATCAGTATAGAACAAAATCCAATGTCAGACACACAGTCCACTTACAAGTCCGTTCTGGGTCTGAACGAAACCGGAGGCGTCAAATTCCTCGTATATCCGTACAATCGACACATACGCTCAGACGGCTACTACTTCCGTTCCTTCACGGTAGCTACTCCAGTCAGGAACCTCAGCAGCGCCCATCCAACCGATACGAAGATCGTCGGTCTTGAATCGTCTTTGTATTTTCCAATTCGAATCGCTTGATCAATTATTTGAAATGAGGGTTAGCTCGGCCTTTTCAAATAATTCACGTAATTAGAATTCAAATCAATTCTTTCCATGGTTATATTATTCGACATTCATATTTCAGTTCTTTAGTATAATTTTTGTGTCAAACACATACAACCATCAAATATCAAACAAATCAAGCCAAATTGGTTTATTTCCAATCTATGTTGCTTATAATATTTTATACTGATTTTTCGCCATTTTTATTTATTTAAAAATGGCCATCTTTAATCAAACGACGATTCAGGTCGTGCAGTGGCACTGGCGCTGTTTTTCCCTTAATTTGTTTAACACATATCGGAAAATCTAACCGTTGGATTTCTACAAAGTCTATGTCAGTGGGAAGATATTCCCAAAGCGAACCCAACGGTTCCAGTTTCGCGAAAATCCGACGGTCGGATCTTCCACACTAGTCGTTTGAAGTTACGGTTTCGAAATTCGAACTGCAGCGTCGTTATTCGATTTAATTTAATTATATTTATATTTATATTTATATATAAATATAATCGATTCTGGCGCTGTTTTTCTTCATATTTGAATTAAACATTCCAGACAATCCAACCGTTGGATTTTTACAAGGTTGGTGCCGTTGGAAAGATATTTCCAAGGCGAACCCAGCGGTTGCGGTTTCGGGAAAATCCGATGGTCGTATTTCTCGTACCAATCGTTTCAAATTACGATTCCAAAACACGAACTGCACGGCTTCGATTCCTTTCAATTCTATTTATATATATATATAAATATAGTTCATTCCTTTATTTCAACATCGTTTTCACTTCAAATATTTCACTAACGCCTTAATATTTCAAATTTTTTTGCCATAACCTCCTTTGTACGGGAAGGGGTTTGGAAATTTATTGGGCCGTGTTAGGTACCCAATAAATCCTATAAAGCATCCACATATTTATAGTGATATATTCTGGTGTTTACGGGGAAGCGTGTATAGATAATAACTCCAGAGAATAAATTCTCGTCACCCCGCTCCGTGTGGAAATAAATAGTCCATGTGCTGTGTCTAATGACTAGAGAGACGTGATTATTGTCAACTCCAGACCCGTGTGGGGTTTTTATTATTCTGGAAATTTATCGCTATATTTTATATAGTCCATATCAGTCATCAGTTCAACCTGTAGTATAAAATCATCGCCATACAAGCCTCTCGCTCGTATGGTAAATCTTCCACCTCGTCACACAAGCTCCAAATGCTTATGTGGAATATGATGAAGTATGCTTATCGTCAAGAAGTATGCCATGTAGTGTAGTTCAAAATTAATTGTTACTATCCTATGGCGATGTTTATTATTTCACACAGAATAACCAGCACTCCGCATCCAATAGCATTCACAGGAGTTGGTATAAAAATAAAATTGCGCAGCCAACTCATCAAGGATTACCTATTTGTCGGGCACGCAAATAATTTCTTTACTCTACAGCTAATCCATTTTCCATGTTCAACACATGTATATATGTAGAACAAAGCTAATAATAACATTTCTAGCAAACTATTATTTATTTCAATACGTGTGTATTTTTATCAAAGCGTATACATGATAAAAGAAATATTTCTATCATCCAAAAATATTTATTCAACACGTGAATGTTTATAACACTTCATATTCACAATAAAGATGTAGTTTTTATTGTCTATTCATTTTATTTTAAAATACGATAACATTCAACACATGAATTTCCATTCAACGAATGAATTTCAATTCAACACATGAATATTCTCTATAGTTTGTATATATATAAATGTGATTTTTTATCGTTAAATCTATTTGTTTAAAATTCGAATAATATTCAACACATGAATTTCAACTCAACGAATGAATTTCAATTCAACACATGAATATTCTCTATAGTTTGTATATATATAAAAATGTGATTTTTTATTGTTAAATCTATTTGTTTAAAATTCGAATAATATTCAACACATGAATTTCAACTCAACGAATGAATTTCAATACAACACATGGATATTCTCTATAGTTTGTATATATATAAAAATGTGATTTTTATCGTTAAATCTATTTGTTTAAAATTCGAATAATATTCAACACATGAATTTCAACTCAACGAATGAATTTCAACTCAACACATGAATATTCTCTATAGTTTGTATATATATATAAAAATGTGATTTTTATCGTTAAATCTATTTGTTTAAAATTCGAATAATATTCAACACATGAATTTCAACTCAACGAATGAATTTCAACTCAACACATGAATATTCTCTATAGTTTGTATACATATAAAAATGTGATTTTTATCGTTAAATCTATTTGTTTAAAATTCGAATAATATTCAACACATGAATTTCAACACAACGAATGAATTTCAATTTAACATATGAATATTGGTTTCAACATATGTAATTAACTTCAACAAATGAAAATTATTCTAACACACGAAGATTATAGAAAATTTCGGCAACATAACGGCAGGGTAGTTAAAACCGGGACCGTCCCTAGTACGGCTCCTCGCTCTACCTTAAAACCTCGCGGTTTTTGACAATAGGGATCATGCATCTAGTTCGCACGCAGGCGGCATGTTTTATTTTCACTTCCACAATCCTATTCTAATTTGTTTCAACCACAAGAGGGTATTTTTCACCCACAAAGGTATTTTTCAACCACAAAGGTATTTTTCAACCACAATATCAACCACAAACAATTATTTCCAACCATTCGTCATACCATATAATATCACGTCAATCACAAGCAATAAATATCGTCCATGGTCTGTGGACGAGGGGAGTGTATATATATATATATATATATATTATTTCTATAATTCACTTGCATTTCATCACAATTCAAAGCATATATGTTTCATACAACGCTTGTATAATTTATACATCACTAATATAACTTATACAACATATGTACATGAGATATACAATGCGTATATAATTTACACTTCGCTTATATAATTTATACAACACGATTCCATTCACACAATTTAGTTTAGATTCCTCACATTGGTTTTAGTAGTGCTAAAAATCGTAGGAAGATCAGAAAAATCCGCGGCTTCTACTAGATGGTAGAGAGCCTCCCTGCGGTCCCGATGTTTCCTGTTTCACCAAATTTCGTTAACACACTAAAAAGATATGATTTTACCAAGTTTTGCAACACTTAAAAGTGTTATTTTCAATTCAGAAATTTAAATCAGAAGGGTTTGCAAAGCTTCGAAACTAGGTTTTGATTTTAAATCAAAACCGTACCTCGTTGTCCCGAGCAGAGTATACGGCGTCGAAGGGCTACGAACCAGCTTCCTATCGACGGTGGTGGCGGTCTCGGCGGCTCCAGTGAGGCACGGCGGCGGCAGAAAGGGGCGAACTTCCTCGACGAAATTCGACGTCGATCGGTGATGGTTTCTGGCGAGGCTTGTTTTGATTTGAAGAGGGGAGGAAGGCGGTCAGAATTGCTAACTGGAGGCGGCGGCGATATTGGCTGTGGCGACGGCGATCGGGGGGGGGGGGGAAGTTTGGAGCGCGATGAACCGTCGAGAGCAAGGGAGGCGGCTAGGTTTTTTGGAGTTTTTTTTTGAAAGAAAAATCCTATTGGCCGAGGATTTATAGTAAATTTTAAATAGTGTTTTTACAAACGAACTCCTTTTCCAACCCAACGACTGTCGCCCCTAGCTAAATACCCCCATCCCGGACACAATGGGATATGTTTCGTTGGCCAATTCGACAGTTACAGTCAGTTATTTTTCAAATTAAAGTATAAAACATTTTATATTCAATTTGAATGTACATTTCAATTTGCCAGGGCCACAAACTGAATCCAAAAATTCCAGAAAAATAAATCTAGCTTTGTTTTGACGATACTGTCCCAACAAAACCAGTTTCGTCGAATTCTGAGCTCATATGCAAAATGTCCATTTTTAGGTCGATCCACTTTAACAGAAATTGACCAATCACATTTTCTTTTGCCCCGCTCACATACTAGCTTCAAAAATTATGAAATTTGAAACCTAGCAATAATTTGACATCCCGGACCCAACAAAAGTGGTTTCGTCGAATTCCGAGGTCGTATGCAAAATATCCATTTTCAAGGGTTATATATGCTATATAGCGACCTTTCTGAAAATTCATTTGGCCATAACTTTTGATTCCCGTTATGAAACTTCGATTTTTCAGATTCGTTAGAAAGGTATTCATAAACAGATTTAGATATTTTCAGTTTTGCTAAAATCCGTTATATTTTCCACCCGGTACAGTCAGACAAAGTTTGTATTCAAATTTTCAAACTGCCTTACTATTCCCAATTCTTTATTTTATTGAAATATGCTATTTCAATTGTTCAAATTCTTTGACAATGACCAATTTTAAAAATTTTAAATTGGTTCACATTTTCCGGGTTATTACATTTGTATTGGCATTAGCATTGCGAATCAGATTGTACGAAGGTAATCGAAGATGGTGTAAAGTGCAAGGGCTTTTTCTATTAATAGAAATTATGCCTTCGGTTTCGTTCAGTCCCAGAACGAACGTATATGGACGAATGTCTGACAAAGTATTTCCAATGATCAAATATGTTGATCTATACAAATATATATGGTGGCAATGGATTTATTCCCTTAGCATAACATCCAGAATATTTGTGCAAATCAATTAGTGATCAACGGATCTAACAATGTGGCATTCAAAGTGATTGTGTTATCAATGAATAGAAAGTAATCGTAGCCTCAAGCCTCAACAACCGGGAAATGACAAAAATCGGGCAGGCATCATGGCTATGTGGGTCGCTCCCATTAGGGTGTATTATCACCTATCTAGAGATTCAATTAATTCCTTATTCTATTCGATGTTGTCCCATTCGGGAAATGGTTGCTGATCCCAACCGTTGGTGATATACATTCGATACACTCAAGCGAAATGAGTGGTTGGTCATGTGTGGGCCGGGTTGCAAGATGTTCTTGTTGAACCCAGTGTATTCCTCTCTAGAGATACACTATCGGAAGGTGGTTCCATACCTTGTCATGTTGGAAATCCAATCTCCAATAAGTGCCATGCGGTTTTAGATTTTATATTATATATGGAGCGTGAGATACAAGTGATCTACTAGATTCTATTTATTTGATTAGACATTATTATAATATCACTGGATCTTTGTATCAAAGTGTTTTGGGTTATAGTAAGGTAAAAACCATCCATGTTTATGTGTGGGCTGGTCTTACTATTATCATTTCTTTCGAAAGGATTTTTAAATTTAAAAAAATGGTTGGAGTTTTCTCACACCAGTCCCATGACTAACCCAGAGTTTATTTTCTTTTGTTTTCCCTAAACTCTTGGTTGCCCAAATTTGTTTGGGCAGTCAAGTAGTCGGGATTTTTCAGATTCACTTGGAAGAGCTAGAAGCAGGTGGCTTTACCAGTTAGCTATAAAATATCATATATTCCGCTGTGTACTATGTTTGTATCTGGAAACAGGTGTTTATAACTGTTCCAATAATAGCTGTTGTGCTATGATAATGGTATGTATATAAAGTTACTGATTTGTATTCTAAAAAGTTAAGTTATATAATATATTTTATTCGTTCCGCTGTGAGATTTGTGTTCTTCGTTTTTCTTCTATTCTAACATTTCTTTCTTTCTATTTCTCATCCGCTAACTTCTTTCTAATAATGATTCGTATTTCTGTGCATTTTGGGTTGGACATGTGGTGTTATTAGTCAACTCAGATAGTACTGATTTGTGGGCCATTACATATAACCTCTATTTTAGGAAATTCAGTTTACACCTTGTTCGATTCTGTAGCAACCCATTCTTTTATCTCTAAGCGATTAGTAAATCTGTTGAACCTTTCCATATTAATCTCTGATTGTCCGATAGAGGTGGCAAACCCTATCAGAGGATCTAAGTATCTTGAGTTGTTATGCAAAGACCTAATATTGGAAATTGAAAATGTCAAGTTCCATTGCGAAGTGTATATGTTGAATTTTATGGGGTATGACCTTATCCTAGGTATGGACTGGCTAACATTTTATGGGGCCGTCCTAGATTGCGATAAGAGGATCGTTCATCTTAGGAGTTGAGGAGGATGTAGTTTGAATATTCCTTATAATGTTAGTAACAAGGATAAAGCCTTATTATATTCCTTATCTTCTGGTTTTGAAGTACCATCTTCGGTCCCTATAGTTTGTGAATTCTTGGATGTCTTCGAGGAAGTCTTGAGACTTCCGCCCCATAGAGAAATCCCTTTTCGTATTGACATAGAGAAGGATGCTAAACCTGTAGCACTACCCTTGAGGCGCATGGCGCCTAAAGAAATAAGGGAGTTAGATAAGAAGATTTCAGAGTTACTACAAAAAGGTTTCATTCAAAAAAGTACCTCAGAACGGGGTGCACCTGTTGTATTTGCCACCAAAGAAAACGAATCTTTGAGACTTTGTGTTGACTATAGGGAGCTTAATAAATTGACCAAGAAGAATTGGTACCCTTTACCTAGAATCAATGACCTTTTGACTACTAGGGAGGAGCCCGAGTATTTTCCTAGTTGGACCTTGCTAATGGATTCTACCAGTTAAGAATTGCGGAGGACAACAAGGACAAAAATGCATTTAGGACACCAGACGGATTATTCCAATGGGAAATTATTCCCTTCGGACTAACAAATGGACCCGCCTTCTTTATTGACCTCATGAGTAAAGTGTTTAGGTGCATTTTAAATAAAATTGTGGTAGTTTTCGTAGATGATATCCTTATATTCTCAAAAGACAATAAAGAGCATGAAAAGCACTTAAGAGAAGTGTTAGGGATATTAAGAAAGAACCAATTGAAAGAAAAATTCTCGAAATGCCATTTCTGGAGGGAAGAAGTAATATTTTTAGGACATATTGTGTCAAGTGAAGGCTTGGTCGTAGACCCTACAAAGATTGAGGCAACAAATTAATGGAGGATACCTGGAAATGCCACGGAAAACTACAAGAAAATATGCATTTCACACCAAAAATGGGCAACGTTTCTATATGGAATGCTGATAAAAGTATTTTGTCTAAAAATAAAAAATCAAAACGCTGTTTCAAATAATGGACTTCAGTCTGGAATTATTTTCACTTCGCGATTACCTTGCTGCCTCATTTTCATTTTTTTCTTCGTTAGACACAGTAAACCATTGAACTTCCCCAAGCTTCTTTAAAACCTAATTAGAATCCCAAATATACATGAATCTCCGATGAAACTTTGTTTGCCTCCTAATTCGGTTCGCAACATCCAAATCGCTCAAGCCATAACCCCCATATATGCGTTTCTCATTTGGTGATTATTCGTTTCAGTTTTATTTCATATTGGATCAAATTGCAATAGTGAGCTACAGTTTAACTTTTTAGATTTGGTCATAATATGGTGCAACTCTTTTTTGGTGGATTTTCATTTATGGGTTTTGGTCTATTTTTATTGCTACTCATTTGGGTTCTCCCGATTTTTGATTGTGCAGGATGGATGAATATTGTTTAGCTGTAGATAACTATTTATGAATTCATTGAAGTTCAATTGTTCTATAGCGGGTTAGCTTATTGAATATTAGTTGACTGGACTTCTAGTTTTAACTGGAACGCAGTGAATTACAAAGCTCATTATGACTACAGTAAAGAGTGTTAATAAAATAAAAATGTTTTAAAACAAAAGTGGATAAATTATTTGGCAGTAAATATGTTTTTCGTTCTTTGATAACTCATGTTTTTGGTGCAGATTCAGGATGTGCAATTTACACGTCAACTACAGTTCAAGCAGATTGTTTTTGAAAGTAAAGCTAGGATGGAGGTACCCACAAATAATCATTTTAGGTTATATATATAAGAATGCAAATATATCCTCTCAATGATGCTTTTTTACATCAATTCTTTTATATAGTGCTGATTAAGAAGTGGTCATAGCTTTGTTGCAGCCTGATTGGATGCTAAATTGAATGTTCTTGGATGGATTTCTGAACAAATGGGAGGTGAAAATTATCTTGATCTATCAAAGTTGATTTACATATTTTTTGCTAGCTATAACCATGACATCATATTTTATGAATTAGATATTAGTTTTAGGGCACACACAGATATATGTATATATACACACACACACACATATACATATGCATACAAATGCACACACATATTTACATATATATAATCAATTAAACAACTTGATTGGGTCGAATACTACTGATTTCAAAATGTGTTTGAGTTCTAAATCAAGGGAATTGGAGTTGAAGTTCTAAATACGAGTTCGGAAATTGGTGAATGGCGCCGCTTTGACAATGTGATGTGGTAGGATTTAAGCATGGGTGCCGCGATTTCATGAAATGGGTAGAGTTTGTGGCTCACACTTAGGTGTTTTTTATGGGCGCGGTGGTTGGTTTTCAGTGGTTGTTCAGGTGGAAGTAGATGCAATGGGTTTGGGGGTGGGTTTTGAATGGATTTGAGGCTGGTGTATGATGACGTGGTAGGGATGCTTGGAATATGGAATCAGGTCGGTTTCAGGGGAATAATGGAGGCATGAGGCTTGTGGGTGTTCTTATATCAGTTGTCTGTGTAGGGAAAGGTAATGATGATGAAGGTTGTGGAAGTAGGGTAGTGATGGAGTTCGACAGAGGTTGTGTGTTGTTGCTTTTGACAAGGTTGACGTGTAGACATGGTTAGCAGTTTGGAAGTAGAGATTGTGTCGTGGTGAGGAAAAGGAGTTGAATATTGTATGGAGATGGGGTGCATGTTTAGGTAGCGTACAATTTTAAGAATTCGAGGGAGTTTGAGTCACGCGACTTGGTTGCAGGTTAGGTGTTGAAGTGGTAATGAAGTGCTAAAATGAGTCTATGATGTTTGTAGTTGATATGTGAGGAAATGAAGGGATGTATTTCAAGTGATTGTTATGTGTATGGATTGAAGTGGAAATAAGTGATATCAGGTATGGCAGTTGACAATTCAGTTGTAGGAGCAGGGTAGTTTTTGCGGAGTTTGGCAGTCAGGTAACTTGGGTTATAGATGAATAGAACTGGGTTCAACATGTTTATAGTGCAAGCTTGTTGTGTTGTGAATGAAGGAGATTGGTTTGAAATTGTGGCAGCTGAACTATGTGGTAAGTGGTTACAGAGGGGTGGCAATTGTTTGAAGTTTGATAGGGCGATGAATTTGTTGTTGAGTTGCAGATGATGGTAGAGGAAATTTCAGTAAGCAATCCATAGTTCATGAACATATTATTCTATCTTTTATTAATATTACTTAAAATATATGCATAAGCTATCATTTCACGTAATATGATTATTTGCTAGACTTCTCTATCTACTTATCAGGTTAAAGCAACAAAATAAAATAGAAGGGTTCAAACATACGGTTGGGAGTGGTGCCCACTTTTTTGATGGCAGGCAATCAAGAGGCATAACCATTGGTGGCATGTTGTAATGAACCGTAATTTTTGTCGATTAATTTTAAATATTTAATGTTTATTTTAAATATTTAGTGAATAATACAAATGAAATTTTTATATTAAATTTTCGATTTAATATAGAATATGTTAAATTATCGTCATACGAAATCGAAGAATAACTGAATTTGAAGTTAAAAACTAAATCAAGACAATTCAGACAATCACTAAATATTCTATGTGAGTATAAATAACTTATTATTGACAAATCTGATTAGTTTGTATTTAAAATATATTTTTATCAATTGAAATAAGTTTAAATTAATATCTTTTCCAGGTTATCTAATCAAGCTTCGATATTCGCCCTGGTGTGTCCGGAATAGTGGTATAATCCTAAAAATGTCAGTTGTTGGGTTCAGTAAGGAGTTCAGAATCAAGGGTTATTTAAATTTTAAGGATACCAGTTCTAGTCAGAATAAAATAAAATAAAATTTATTATAAAAATAAATTCCTTCCTTCTTAAGTAAATAAAGGACACTGCAAACCTATCCTAAGCTACTCCCTCTTCTTTCACTTCACGCACGATATGTTCCTTCTCTTCATGGCAAAGTAAAACAACGAATTAATGACTTGTACCTACTGTGTCTCGTTTGCACCTATATAAACCCCATCGCCTTCTTAATTCCTTTCCCTTTCTCAAACAAATGAAGACAATGCCTTTTCTTTCCTCTTTTTATTTCTTTTCTCCAGTCAAAATTGATTTCGCTGTTACTAGAAACAAAGGTGTTTGGATTGAAAATCATAGACCGCAAGTTTTTTGGAGTTCGACGAGGAGGCGGCGCTCGCGTTGGATGGCTCGCTTATGGAAACTGCTAGCTAGGGTTCACCTGTATCGACCGGTGTGGGTTTGCTTGTTGATGATGTCTGGGTCAATTCGAGATGCGCGATTGTCGAATGGGAAGTTTGGGAGGATCTCGACTTCGATAAAGAAGGGGGGTGAGGAGCGAATTCGCCATCGCATGAGGAATCGAGCGACTGATGTGATAATTTGGGAAGTTCCTATTCGAGTTTGGATCGCACCATTTCTGTGCTTGCAGATATGGTTGATTGAAGTCGGAGAAGTCAATGGGGTGTTCGAATCCGAAAACAACATCGAACATGTGTTCAATTTTTTGGTTCTGGAAAATCAATGATGTAGAAGGAAGGGCGGGCGTTGCTTTTGAAGTGAGGATGCACACTTGAAGTATGAGTTCAGGGCAGTTCAAAGAAGAAGAAAAAACATCGATGGTTTTCATGTTGTCTGGAGGTAGTTGTGTAAGACACTGGAGGGCTCAAGGACGGAGTATACAAGGGGAGTTTGGTCTGGATAGTGAAGGGTAAGGACTGGAATTCGAAGACACATATGTTAAACTGGGGATTGGTTCGACAATGGGGAAGTTTGGGCCTGTGATATGGACGCAGTGAACGGTATGAGGAGGGAGGTACATGCAGAATTTTAGGCTGTTTTTGGTATAGTTGATCGGTCGTTGTGGAGCATTCTTCGTCGGTTTGTCAAATGGTTTGCAAGAAGAATTAAGGTAATTTTATTTTTTTATTTCTAAATTCATTTTTTTAAGGAAACTAGTTTATATAAAAATAAACTATTTTATATAATTAGTTTATATAAAAGGAAATTAGTTAGTAAAGGAATAAAATTTATAGACTAATCGTGTGAGTAAGATTTATGTTTAAATTGGAATTTATTTACATGTGGTAATTAATTAAATTTAATTAGTCTAATTCAATAACTGGAAGTTTATTTATATTGTTTTACATTGAAGAACAGACGGTTAAAGAAATACCTGTGAAATATATATAATTGGCTTCATTGGATATTTGGCGAAATAAAAATCACGGTGAGTAAATCTCACTCAAATTTACTGTTTAGAATTAGTTTTAATCATTAAAAATAATTGTTGGTTGCTTGGATGCATTTAAATATTTTTATGGATATTATATATTGGTTATTTAGGTTTGTTGTGGTTATTATATATATATTGGTGATTGGTTGGATTTCCACAGTACCATTAGCGGATTCCCGCATTATCATTAGAGGATGACCTAATACGCCACACGCTATAATAGTGGATGACCTTCTATACCACGATATCCTGCCACGAAGCAGGATAGGTATTATTTCTTTTGGTTAACGTCTGTGGATGCAGGAAAACAAGTTGGAGGGATCCAACTGGATTACTCAAAAATATCATTATTTGTTTGTTTTCACATATATTATCATATATGATGTGTTGATTGATAATTGAGTGGTTGGATTGTTTAAATATCACTGGGAATAAAATGGCTATATATAAAAATATTGTGAAAAAGATATTTGAGATTTAAAAGGAGAATTCTATTTTTTAAAAATAGAATTTGATTTTTTAGTGAGCTATAGAAATATTAACTTGTTTTGAACAAGTAATGAATTTATAAACGATGTTTATAAATTGAAAAATGCAAGAAATTGAAGTGAATTTATAAACAGTGTTTATAAATAAAATAGAATGATTTTCATTGGAAAATTAGGAAACTGAATTGAATTTATAAACGGGGTTTGTAAATGAAGTGGAAAAATTATCAATTGATAATTTGAATATTTAAATTCAAATGCGAGTTTAAAAATAGAAATGAGGAATCATTTTAAAGAAGTAAACGATGAAGTTTATTCTAATGTTCAGAATATAAATTGAACTAAAATAAATCCGTAGGATTTATGATTTGAATTCGACCAGTTCGAATTTATTTAAATAAAATGTCAAATAAAAAATATTAGGATTATATTTAATAGAAGTTAAATTTAAATGTGAAAATAGACTCTATGTTATATATGGGTAAGTTAATATAGATAAAATATTCCAAAATGAGATTTTGTTTTTAAATAGATTTCGAATTGAAACTTGTTCAAATATATAAAACAAGATAATTTATAAAATGTTGTTTATAAATATAATGAATTAATTATCAAGAGATAATTTGAACATTTAAATTCAAATATGAATTTAAAAATAGAATTTGAAATCATTCGAAAGGGAACAAAGATTTTTATTCCGCAGTTCAGAATATTAAGGGGATGGAGTGTCAAATAGAAATTTAAAAAGGGAACTTGTTTTAATATATAAAATAAGGAAGTTAAATTTATAAACGACGTTTATAAATTAAGTGATATAATTATCACTTGGATAATTTAAATAATTAAATTCAAATATGAATTTAAAGGTGAATTGGGAAGTATTTGAAATAGAACGATTGATTATATTTCGAAATTCGAAAAATAAGTTGAAGTGAGCAAAATCCAACGGATTTATGTTTATAATTCAGTTATATCGAATTTTATAAATAAATTCATTTATAAAGGGAATTGGAATTTAATATAGCAAATTTAGTATAAGTAAATTTATAACTGAGTAAATGAAAAATCAATGATTATAAATAACGCAATGTTAAGTTGGATTTGAAAACTGGATTAAATATATATATATATATATATATATATTAAGATATATATTAGAACGAGATTGAAACTTAATTATAAACAAAGTTTATAATGTTTATATTTAAATATAATTAAAATGAACTCGCCGTAGCACGGCAGTTGGTAAATTGGCGTTTTGAACTTCAATTGAGTATATAGAACTCAATTTAAGTCGGAATTCTTTAAAATAAGAACCGTCACGACCAATTAGATAATAGTTTTCTAATGGAAGAGAAAGATCTGGATTTCATCGAATAGATTTTGAGTTATGTCAAAATCAATTTTTCAGAAAAACAGCGCTATAACCATTGTAAAACCATAAAGGGTTATTTAATTAAATATAAGGATTTTAGGCAAATAAAACTTAGATTTACATAAGAAAAATCCAGACTTGAGTGGAAAAATATATCTGAACTGAAGAAAAGTAATGTATTGATTTTTTTGAAATAAAAATCAGATTTTTAAATTATTGAATAGAATTAACTAATTTGAATAATAATTTGTTAATGATATTTAAAATTGAAATTGGGCTTTGAATAAATGAATTCGATTTCGAAATTTATATTCGAAATCGGAAAGGAAAGTTGAATTGAAAATGGAATTCAATTTGTTTATAAGCAAGTTAATATTTTATTTGAAAATTTTATGTTCAAACAAAGAAGTGGAATAGGCAGAACATCTATTTAGAAAATAAATTAGCAAATTAGGTTAAGACGAACGGATTGAGTTGAAACCAAATGGGAATATTTAGAGATGTGTTAAACAGGTTTGGAAGGAAGTATATGAAGAGCTATAAATTGAAATGCCCGACCAAAAGGTAAACATTTAAATTCCATATTAGTTTTTATGCGCCGAATCGGCAAGCCACTTGGCTTTTTGAATGGAAAGGGCCTAGAGAGGCGAGTTGAGGTTTGAACTATTGACCGGTACAAAGGAGGTTATGGCGAAATTTTCCGGGAATTTAAGGAGTTAGAATATTTTTAAGATAATTTGATAATTAGAAATCTATATATCAATATATATAGAATCCGGTAAGGGAACGAACTTAAACATAGAATATTATAAACAAAAAGGAAATCGAAAATCTGGTAATAGAAAGAGAAATATATATACGTTTTAAAAATAAATAATTGGTTTTATGATGTTGATTATTCGAGGTGAGTGGTCATGTCCGTTTTGAAGTTAATAATGTTTTCATTCAAGGTCTGAGAGGTAGTTATACCCCAACTTAATTGATTTCATTTTTAACCAATAAATAGCAGGATCCAGTCTCGAAGAGAAATGTTCGAATAAGAGTTTAGTTGAATGCAGCGTTTTGGGTTATTGTAACGATGTTTTACCCAACATTCATTTTAACCCAAGTAAGTGGAAATTTGGAAATATGATAATAAATACTTCCTAGGTATAGAAATAAACGAATGGTCGTGGAAAAGATAAGTAATTGGAATGTTCTTCAATTATAAATAGAATATATTTTCTAAGTATAGAAAATAAAAGAAGGCGATATATAGAAATGTTTTCCAAATAACGTAAGAGGCCAAGATGATTATTGAAAATATCGTGTTAACGAATATGGATAAGGAAATGGAGAAGTGTATTAATTAATGAAATATCAATTAAATGTCCCAGTGATTTGTTTGATGCTTTGAATGGATGTTTGTTTTTCTTCGGTAGTTAAATAACCGACTATCGAAGTGTTTGCCAATATCATTGTCAATATGGAGAGACCGGTTGGATTATTATCGGTGAACCACTATGTGTTGGCAATAGCGTTGCGAATCAGATTATATGAAGATAATCAAAGACAGAGTAAAGTGCAAGGACTTTTTCTATTAATAGAAATGGTGCCGTCGGTTTCATTCAATACCAAAACGAACGTATATGGACAAATGTCTGACAGAGTATTTCCAATGATCGCATATGTTGGTCTATATAAATATATATGGTGGTGGTGAATTTATTCTCGTAGCATAATATCAAGAATATATTTATGCAAATCAATTAATGGTTAATGGATCTGACAATGTGGCATTCATAGTGACCGTGTTATAAATGAATTGCAAGAAACCGTAGCCTCAGGCTTCGACAACTGGGAAATCACAAAAATCGGGTAGGCAACATGGCTATGTGGGTCGTTGCCATTAGGGTATATTATCACCTATCTAGAGAAATTCATTTAATTCCTTATTCTATTCGATGCTGTCCCATTTGGGAAACGGTTGCTGATCACAACCGTTGGTGATATACATTCGATAAACTCAAGCGAAATGAGTGGCCGGTCATGTGTGGGCCGGGTTGTAAGACGTTCTTGTTGAACCCAGTGTATTCCCCTCTAGAGATACATTATCGGAAGGTGGTTCCATACCTTGTCATATTGGAAATCCAATCTCCAATAAGCGCCCTACGGTTTTTGATTTTATATTATATATGGAGTGTGAGATGCAAGTGTTCCGCTAGATTCTATTTATTTGTTGTAGACACTATTGTAATATCACCAGTTTTTGATATCAAAAATATTTTTGGTTATCTTAAGGTAAAAACCATCCATGTTTATGTATGGATCGGTCTTACGATTATCATTTCTTTCGAAAGGATTTTGAAAGTTAAACAAATGGTTGGAGTTTATTCACACCAGTCCCGTGACTGACCCAGAGTTTATTTTGTTTGTTTTCCCTAAACTCTTGGGTGCCCAAATTTGTATGTGCAGTCAAGTAGTCGGGATTTTACAGATTCACTTGGAAGAGTTTGAAGCAGGAGGTAGAGTGGTCCGTGAATACTCAGATGTAGTTTGTTAGAGTGGTCCGTGAATACTCAGATGTCTTTGAGGAAGTAGAGGGCTTGCCTCCGAAGCGGGAGATAGACTTCCGCATATATCTAGTTGATAACGCAAAACCCGTTGCTTTACCCGTTAGGCATATGGCTCCAAGGGAGAGAAAGGAACTTAGTAAGCAAGTTAAGGAGCTACTAGAAAAAGGGTTTATAAGGCGGAGTATTTCTGAATGGGGTGCTCCAGTGGTGTTCGCAAACAAAGCAGACGGTTCACTTCGCCTATGCGTTGATTATAGGGAGCTAAACAAGCTGACCAAGAAGAATAGGCACCCACTGCCAATAATAGATGATTTATTCGATTAGCTTGTAGGTGCAGTAGTTTTCTCCCAATTAGATCTGGCTACCAGATTTCATCAGCTGAGAGTGGCTGAAGATAGCATTGATAAGACCGCGTTCAGAACCCCGGATGGTTTCTTCGAATGGCTCGTCATGCCTTTCGGGTTGACAAACGCACCCGCTTATTTCGTCGACTTGATGAATAGAGTGTTCCGGGAATTTCTCAATAAATTCATGGTGGTCTTCGTAGATGATATTCTGATTTTCTCGAAGAACGAGAAAGAGCATGCTTTACATTTGAGGGAAGTCATGGATACCCTCCGTGCACATCAGTTAAAAGCAAAATTCTCCAAGTGCCACTTCTGGAGGGAAGAAGTAAGATTTCTTGGGCATGTGGTGTTGAAAGAAGGGTTAGTTGTAGACCCCGGAAAAGTAGTTGCGGTCCAGAATTGTTAGGTTCCAAAGAATGCAACCGAAGTCCGACGTTTTCTTGGACTAGAAGGCTTTTATCGCAAGTTCATTAAAGACTTTGCGAAAATCTCAGCTCCACTTACAAGGTTAACGAAGAAGAACCTAACATTCACTTGGGATTTGGATTGCGAAGTCGCTTTCCAACGATTGAAGAGGGATCTGACAATAACCCCAGTTTTGACATTACCAGATGGGAGCAAGATGTTTACAGTATACACAGATGGATGCGGTACGGGACTAGGCGTTGTTTTGATGCAAGAGGGGAAGGTAGTAGCTTATGGTGGAAGGTAATTAAAAGTGCATGAGAAAAAGTACCCAACCCACGATCAAGAGTTGGCAGCCATCGTTTTTACTCTCAAGTCTTGGCGCCACTATCTCTTAGGTGAGAAATTTGAGTTGTATATTGACCATAAATCGTTGAAATACCTTTTCTCGCAGAATGACCTCAATCTAAGGCAACAAAGATGGATGGAGTTTTTCGCCTCATACGACTTTGAGATCTCCTATACTCCTGGCAAGGTCAATGTAGTGGCAACCACCCTAAGTAGAAAGAAGATGACCTTAAGTCCTCTCTTTGTGAAAGGCAAAGTTTGGAGTACACAGCAAATTTTGATTTTAGACCCTCTGTTGATTATGTAACTAGCTTGATGGCAATGCTAGAGGTGCGGCCTACTTTGTTGGACTTAATAGGAATCGCGCAACGTGAAGACCCTCAGCTAGTTGATGTTATAGATAAGCTGATTAGGGGAAGACTTCTAGTTACCTCAATAGGTACTCCATCGATGATAAGGGTTGATTGAGACGGGATGGAAGACTATGCGTCCCGCAAGCAAGAGATTTGGTGAAGATGGTTTTGTAAGAAGCACACCATTCCAAGATGAACATACACCCCGGTAGAGACAAGATGTATAAAGATATCAAAAGAGTTTTCTTTTGGAATGGCATGAAGAGGGATGTAGCTGAATTTGTTTCGAAATGCATGATATGCCAGCAAGTCAAGGCAGAGAAGAAGAAGCTTGGCGGTTTGCTACATCCTCTAGAAGTTCTGCAATGAAAATGGGAAAGCATCTCGATGGACTTTGTTGATGGGTTGCCTAGGTCAAGAAGGGGCAATACCGGTATTTGGGTAATAGTGGACAGGCTCACGAAAAGCGCTCATTTTATACCTGTCAAGAGTAAGAGGATCGCCTCGTCATTATCCTCCATTTATCTTAAGGAGATAGTTCGACTCCATGGGATACCCTCCAGCATAGTGAGTGACCGAGACCCAATCTTTACAAGCGAGTTTTGGAGGAGTTTGCAAGAGGCTGTAGGCAAATAACTATGTTTAAGCACAACCTATCGCCCTCAAACCGATGGTCAGACGGAAAAGGTGAACAGTGTACTGGAAGATCTTTTGAGGCTATGCATTCTTGACTTTGGAGGATCTTGGGAGGATCATCTCCCTTTGGTGTAATTCGCTTATAACAATAGCTACCAAGCCACTATAGGCATGGCACCCTTCGAAGCTTTATATGGAAGGCCATGTCGATCATCAACTTGTTGGTGGGAGTCCACATATAAACTATACTTGGGCCAGACATGATTAGAGAGACTTCAGAGAAGGTGGACTTGATACGAAGGAGACTGAATACTGCCCAAGATAGACAGAAATCCTATGCAGACAAGAGAAGTAACGACCTTGAGTTTGAAGTTAGGGATAAGGTGTTCCTTAAAGTATCTCCTTTGAGGAATGTCATCCGCTTTGGGTCCGTAGGAAAGTTGGCACCACGATTCGTAGGACCATTTCCTATCATCGAAAGGATTGGGACGATGGCCTATAGAGTAGAGCTACCCGAAAGAGTGCATGGAGTTCATAATGTTTTTCATGTCTCTCAGCTACGAAAGTGCTTACATGAGTCGGTAGAAGTTATGGAGCCAAGTATACTAGAGGAAGTCGAAGTGGAACAAGAAGTGACTGTGAGGAGAGTTCCAACTCGTATCTTGCGGATGGATGTCAAAAAGCTACGCAACCGTGAAGTTAATCTTGTCAAAGTTCAATGGAGCGATGCCGAGGAAGACATAACTTAGGAGACTGAGGCCAAAATACGTGCAGCCTACCCTTTTCTTTTTGAGGGTACATCTTTGATCTCTTTTTCCTTAAGTTTATTCAAGCTTGTATCTACCTTTTTAGTGTATCTCCTCAGTCATATTCTTTATCCTTAGGTAGAGGCCAATGGATGTAAACATGTATTTGAAACATGTTATGACTGATGGATGCTAGTGGATGCAAGTGTTTGCTAGTGGTTGCTCGTAGATGTATATACACACACATTAGGCACTAGATCGACTTAATCACTTTCATACCGCATATAAATGTGTGTCTATTTGGATTAATGGATGTATAATGGTTGTGTTATCATATGGATGCTGCATTCGGATGAATGGGTGCGCACGCATGTAGAAATAATATGCATCAATAGGGATCTTTTGCATACATAATGGACGCATGGCACTATCATAATATGCATTAAGGAGGTCAACCAAATCAGTAGACCGCCTGATTTTGCGTTAGATACAGACAAGTACACACATTGCGCATAAAAACATGAAAGCATTAGAAGTCTTTTAAGGACAATGGATGCCTGTGTTTGATGGTTGGGTAGATGGACGATTGGATGGTAGGATATGTATTCTTCGTAACTTGAAGATTTCGGGGTCGAAATCCTTTAAGGAGGGGAGAATGTAACACCCCGTGTTTTCTGTTAACATAAGCTAACGAATTAAACAATACTTAATTTTAAATGTGAGAATCAAGGGGTGTTCGTTTCGGAATTCTGGTTCAGATAGAGTCCGAGTTTACGTAAATTGGACTTCGTATGAAGAAGTTATGGCTGTCAGAAATTTCCAGAAATTCGAATTTAAATTCAAAAATGAATTCAGACTCAGAACTGGGCAAGGCGGGAAATTTCCCGCCCAAGGCCAGGTAAACATGGGGGTCGACCTTAGTGTCGAACTCCCCTATACAGGTCAACCTTAGTGTCGGCCTGGGGGTCGACTTGCCCCCCCCTGGGAAGATCTGAAAGATGAAGATTTTGTGACTCAGTGCTGAGTCATTAGGGCTGAGGTGTCACCCTATCTTGACTGGATGGTCTTGATTGATTCTAGGTTGATCGAATGGCCTACATTAATCCTAAATTCTATATAAACACATGTAGACTCAAACCCTAAAACCTAACCAAAATTTGAACCATGGTCGTCATGCTATCACCTTGCAACCTAGAATAGTCGTCATCAACTAGAGGAAAAGTAAAGCTAATCAACTCAATTCAGCTCAAGTCTATAACAACTACAACAACAAATTTGTCTACTTCAAAGGCGAGCTAAATCAATTTCAGAACTCAGATCCCAGAACACAAGATCTTCTTTGAGTTGTGAGTTCGATTTCTTTAATAAGATGATTAACAAGTTAATTAGATTGAGTTATAATTTAGGTTATATGGTTATGTTTGTAAAACATTTGGAAAAATGCGATATTTTGTGGATGTATGCTAGTTGTACATAATGAAAGTTTTTGTTGGGAATCCCTTTGTATATGCCCAATCATCTTCTGATTCATGTTTGGCATCATTTTATATGCAAGTTTGGGTGTAGATCATATGCTAGTTTCTATATGAATTGTATACAAGTTTACATGTGAATCAAACAAAGTGACTATATGCAAGCTTAGGTAGAAATCAGATTCACATATATGCAAGTTTACCCCTTTAGATTTAGATCTATGACATACATGGCTTTATGCAAGTTTGTGACTATGGCTTATGCAAGTTTTGGGTGAAAACTATATACATATATGCAAGTTTACCCCTTTAGATTTAGATCTATGACATACATAGTTTTATGCAAGTTTGTGACTATGGCTTATGCAAGTTTTTGGTGAAAACTATATTCATATATGCAAGTTCACACCTTTAGGCTTATGTTTAGATTCATGACAATACCAAGTTTATGTTGTAATCCTTATTTGTAAGTTAGATCCAATTTGTGTGTTATACAAATTTGCGATGTTTCATCCCTTTTACGTCATTGGACTAATTGATAGTCTAAGATATATATATATATATGTATGTATGTATGTATGTCATGATAAGCAAACGAACAACGTGGGAACGATGGGGGTAATATTGAATATTTACATAATTAGAGTTAGCATAAATGGCCTTAAAAAGGCATATAATTAATTTAAGACATTAATTAGAAAAATTGGTATTTATGGACATAATTTAGGTGACAATTATGGATATAAGTATATTTGGAATTTGTTTACAAATTTGAATAGGGATATTAATCCAATTTGTGGTTAAATAAAGATACGTAATAATAAACCGCCTAAGACACGAGGTTAGACTCTTTTGTGGTGTAAGACTGCCCGGACCCGCCCGGTAAATCCAGCAGCCAAAAATTCTAGTCTAATGTGAGAGGTCAAAGGCATGAATTAAATATGTAATAGTTTTAAAGACACGAGGTTAGGCTCGTTTGTGGTGTAAGACTGCTCGGACCCGCCCGGCAAATCCAGCAGCCCCAAATCCCAGTCTAATGTGGGAGGTCTTTACAAGGTTATGGTGTTAATGAACTAAGAAACACTTAACTAGATAAACATGTGGTGGGACATGGGGGGTTAAGTGGGTGCCTTGGGTGGCATGTGAAGTTAAGAGGGTGCCTTGGGTGGCATGAGAAATACGATTAGATGCACTTAACCAAGATTGAAACATGTAAGAAGACATGAATAAGAGTGGGGTTAAGTGGGGAAAACCTTAGAGGGGACCGAGCATAGGTGGAAAGCTTGTGTCATGCATGGGGGCCCTTTTCAAACCAGTAACCCATTAAGTATCTTTGTGGGCTCGACCCAAGTCGAGGACGGGACACGCGTACTGGGTTTGATTGTGAGAGGTCAAAATGGGTTAACGGTGGCAACGCAAGTCCAACGGGGTCATGTGTGTGTGTGGCCCCGGGCTGGTAGTTAAGACGTTGTTGCATCGTGTAGATATAAGCTGTGCATTTTTGGTGGTATCGGGTTGCCACTTTGGGGAGTGATACACCCCACTATGGGGCTAGCACGGTTATCTACGAGCTAGGGAGCCGATCGAATGGGGGTAGTGGGTACACCTAGTGGAGATAGGGGCAGGCGACACCTATGAAGGCAGCTAGGGGTACACGAAACAACCATTATCATTATTATGTTTGGTAGGCGGGATACTTTTAGGGTGTTTGGTGTGGTGCAATGTAGTAATTATCTTATAATGATTAGGTGCGCCTTTAACGTTGTCTTTGTTCATCTTATTCCTTTGTTTGCTTTGACATGCCCATTGGTTCACAGTCATTTCCTTATTTTCCAGCTTATGCCTTATCCTAGTTACTTAATGATTATATTGTTAAAGTTATTGCACTCGCCAGACTTTATGTCTGACCCCCTTTGCTTCCACCTCTTTTCTTCCTCCCCCCTCCCCTCCCCCTGGTGCAGGGTGGGACTTGCACTAGTGGAGCTTGATTTGGACAGCCTTATCTCTCTCTCTCTCTTTTTGGAAGTTGCTTGGATCGCTGAAGTAAACTTCAGCCAATCTTATTTATGGCTATTTGGTGTTGGGGTTATGTCTTTTATTTTATGTATTCAGAACTTATTTGTCAGGATGGATAATAAGTGTATTTGGTTTTGTAGTTGGTTTGATGTGATCTCCGCTGCAACAAAAGTGGTTTTTGTTTTCCAAGTACCTATATACTTATCTGTCTTGTTTACTTTTCTGTTCTATACATAATGAACGCTCCACCAAAATTAAGGCATTCCCTTAATGAGTGGCCTTAACCGAGGTGGGGTGTCACACCACGCATCTTAAAGGGAAATCGTTTTCTAGAAAGTAAGCCTTTGTTAGTGCCCAATCTTGGGATATGGACTGTGAAAGAATTTTGGAAGCTACTGGCTGGCCTGATGAGGTGAATAGAAGAATTGCAGCCTGGCATTTAAAGGATAAGGCCTTTGAATGTGGAGCATAATATCGGTGGAAAACGAGGGTCGGATATTTACGAGGGCCGAATTCAAAACCTGTTTTGAAGCGAAGTTTTTGCCAAAGGAGGAAATGACTATCCAACTAGAGAAATTCAACCACCTCAAGAAAGGAAGCTTGAGCTTGCAAGAGTATGTATCCAAATTTACTGAATTATGTAAGTTTGGAAGACGATTGGTGTACACCCACATGAACAAAGCCCCTAGATTTGTTAAAGGACTAAACTCCCCATTGAAGGAAACTCTATTAGCCCAAGTAACGTTTAGGGCAACTTTTGAAACTCTAGTTGAGACAGCTACCCTATGCACGACTGAAAGCGCCAAGGAGGACAAAGAAGGAGAGAAAGGAGAAAGCTCCAACAGTAACAAGAAAAAGGAATGGGGAAAAACAAGAAGAAAAAGATGAACAAATTCAAAAAGGATGCAGAGACTTGTACGAAGTACTACTACAAGAGCTATGAGGTCAAGGATTGTAAAGACCCGTAAATTCCCGCTCTTTGGATCGACCATAACCCACACAAGTCTGACCAATAGTTGAAAATCCACGAATACTTTAACTTTGGGAATACAACAACATCAGAACAACAACAGCGGACTTTTATAAACATTACAATAATGTTACATCAGAGAACAAAATATCAGTGTACATCGAATAAAATTACAACAGAAGATAAATTACTATATTTTAATACATTACAGCGGAAACAATAAAATAGATACAGCGGAAGATAACTATGCTCTGGACACAGCTTTAAGCTTCAACCCAGAATCCTGCTCGAGATAAGAACCTGTAGTCAAACTACTCGACTGCCCGTGCGGAAAGAGGGCACCTGAGTTTGTAAAGGTGGAAACAAACAACGGGTTAGTCATGGGACTAGTGTGGGAATTCTTAACTAATATAGCTAATAACAATAGGGCAAATCCAAGGACCACGCCGCTAAGGCGGAACGGATTTACTCCAATGGGTTGCTGTTGCATAAATTAAAGTAAATTGTCAAAACAACGCAATGTTTTTTGGAAAAATGGAATCAACATAAGACTCAGGTCCTATCACACAATGCAACGCACACCAGAGGATAGAGTTTTACCTTATGGTGATTAAACATGCTTGGTACGATAAAAACGAATATGATATTATTATTAGTGTATATAACTTTTCAAAAACAGTTCAATCATAATGTATCAATCCTAGGACACATAGATACCATAATACTATGCTTCCATACTAGTAATACAATCAAATCCGTGGGGTTCGTATCGGAAGTTTGGATTTCCATCATGAGTCAAGGCTAGGGAGGAGCTCCAACCGATTCGAGACACTCTAGCTAATGTCTCAGGATCCCCCGCAGTGAACCCTTGGAAAGCTGCAGGGCCGGTCCACCATACGAGTTGCAGATTAGTTATTCCTGAGCACACGTTTCCCGGTCCTATAGGACCTATCATCCGAGGCACCTCATTCCATCATCCACATAAGTAAAATGTCGGGCCGTGTTAAAACCCAAACACCACTTCTAGCTTAGAAAGAAACGTGCTGCTCTCCCTACGTTCTCTTCTCCCGTTTTAGACTCCGCAGGTGCGTGAGGCTCGCGAAGTCACGCTATACACAAAGCTATGCCGAAACAGGCTATGCTTTGATCATCCCACAAGGCTTGCTTTTCAACAAAGCATTGATCATATGCATCATAGCATGCCACATCATCACTCCATATCACACTACCAATCCTTTGCCGAAATATATGAAAGGGTGTTAAGCAAGAGAATAAATTCTCCGCCACCAAACATTTATACATTCGACAGAAAATCAATAAATACAATATAAAGGAGTACAATGTCAGACACACATTCCATTTATAAGCTTATGCTCTGGGTCTGAGCGAAATCCAAATCCGTACTAATCAACACTACGTCCGGACGGCCACCACTGTAGCCCCTTCAAGGTAGCTACTCTAATCACGGGCATCAGCAATTGTCGTCCATTCGATGTGAAGATCACCGGTCTTCAATCACCATCTTCAACTCTTCGACTTTCATTCGTCGTATGATCATTTGAAATGATATTGAACTTGGACTTTTCAAATGATCCTCGCATATATATATATATATATATATTTAAAAATAATTTCATATTGTTGATATTAATTTATAACGATCAACCTTTATTTTTATTTATATAAAAATAATCAAATTCCATTTAGCGACGCTCCAATCAAAAGGCGACCTTGGCGCTGTTTTCACCCAAATTTGTGTTACACATTTCTCTAAATCTAACCATTGGATTTTAACATAATTTATAACGTTGGAAAGATCTTCCCAAGGCGAACCTAACGGTTACAGATTTGGGAAAATCCGACGGTCGGATATTTCGGTATAATCAATAAAAGTACAATTCTGTAAAGTGAACTACCACGCTCGATTCGTCCAATTGAAATTTGTTTATATATATGATTATATATATACAGACAATCCCTTCGGCCATTTCATTATTGCGGTAATCATGACAAGTAAAGATATATAACATAACACACAAGAATGTTTATTTTAATTCACATACACAACCTATACATGCAATGTTTTTTTTTTACTATTTTCAATCTACACAAACATGCAATTTCTTGTGCGTCATTTCTAATTCCACAAAACGAGGATTTTTGTGTCATTTCAATTTCTAACAAAATGAAATATATTTTGGTGTCAACTTCAATTCTACAAAAATGAATATATTATTGTTTGTTCAACTTCAATGTAACAAAAATAATAACTTTGTTATTCTTTCAATGAAATATAATTCTTTAAAACTAAATTCCCATCATTATAATTTCACTAAAAATCCATTTACATAAAAAAAAGTAAATTTTACTTACTTTGTATCTAATTACATGATAAAATACCCTTTTTAATTACATTAAAAATGTAATTAACATTACGGTGAAAAATCCTATCTTTTTGAATTTCATTAAAAAATAATAATTTACCATGTCAAATTCTTCTTCTTAACTACACTAAAAATGTAATTACCTGACGATGCAAATTCTTATTCTTTAATTACATATACAAATGAAATTTTCTTATTCTTATTTACATTAGGAAAAATGTAACTTTCCTAATTCATTATTTACATTAAGGAAATGTAAAACTTTTCTAATTCTTCTAATTTGCATCAAAAATGTAAACTTTTCTAATTCTTCTTACTTACATTAAAATGTGAAATCTAATGTCAAAACATTTTTATATCCAAATGTCTAGTTTAAAGTTGCATTACATAAAAATATGAAACTTTTATATTCTTTCACCACATCACATAAAAATGAAATCTTTACTCTTCTTATATTACATTATAAAAAATGTAATCTTTTATATTCATTTCACTCATGACATTAAAATATGATTTTTAATGTTAACATAGCTTTGTCTTCAAAATATGATCATTTCTCTAGTTTCATTTCATGTCATTAAAAATAGGATTTTTAAGTGAACATGTTTTTATTCTCAAAATATGTGCATTTCTCCTATTTTCATTCTTTACATTAAAAATGAAAATTTAATGTTAACATACTTTTATTTTCAAATAATGATCATTTTCTATTTTACATAAAAAGGTGAATTTTTATGTTAACACATATTCAGTACAAATAATGATCATTTTATTCTAATTCATATTTTCTAACAGAAATGTCCTTTTTATTTTGGTTACATTTTCTAATAAAAAATGTCTTTTTTATACTAATGCAACATTTTATCTCAAATGGCGTTTCCAATCTAATGCAGCATTTATATGAAAATGTTATCTCTTTTGCTAATATAACATTTATATGAAAATGTTATTTCTTTTACTAATGTGACATTTATATGAAATGTTATTTCTTTTTCTATGTGACATTTATATGAAATGTTATTTTTGTCTAATATACATTTCTAAATCAAAAGTGCTACTTTAACCTGATGTATATTCTTTAACAAAAATGTTATTTAATTTCTATTGTTCATTTTTTTTATAATCAAAATGTCATTTAATTTCTAATGCTCATTTTATATCTAAATGTTGTTTTATTTCTATAACATATTCTTAACAAAAATGTAACTTCATCTCCAATGCAACATTTTTACACTAAAAAGGTTAATCATTTTAGATGCAACATTTTTACGCTAAAGATGTTAAAATATTTTTTTCTATTGCAACAAACATGTCATTTTAATGTTGACAATTTAAATTTACATCTAACATAAATGATATGTTAATCTAATTTAAACATTTCATTACAAAAATGACCTTCTAATCTAATTAAACATTTCAAATAAAAGAGGTCTTTTATTTCTGAATAAACATTTCTAATAAAAATAATCTTTTTATTTCTAATGAAACCTTTCTAAAAAAAAGTTTTTTTTCTTATGACATAAATGACATGATCTAAATAAAAAAATATTTTTAATTAACATGACATGAAAAATAATATTTTTCATGATTCATTTACCAAAAAGGTAAATTTTTGATGTTAACTTATTTTATTTTAAACAATGAATATATTGTTTATTCCTTCATACAATAAAAAGGATGATTTCTTTATTGCATAAATATTCCCCTTTAAACAAGAACATTTTATCCACATATATACAATAAAATATGATTTTTTTCTTATACATCCAAAGTTTATTCAACATGAATATTTTTTCTAATTAGACAATCAAATCTAGTCATTCACCACAAATCAAAACAATCAATTTAAATTTATATAGAACATGAATGAATTTCACATCACAATCAATAATAAATTTTAATTTTCAAATTTCAGAAAATCTCACCTCGCTTTAGCTGAATTCCTGTTCGCGTTCAAATTTGGCTAAATTTCCAAAGTGCTTATTTTCAGATCCGGTCAATTTCATTATGTAGATCTGATCGATACGAGTCCAACGCAATGAAAATCGTTCAATTCTGATAATTCAGTAAAAAGTTATGATGTTAAAAAGGTTAATTACATTTATAATTAAAAAAAATTAAATCTTTTCCTTCACCTTAATCTCTCCTCTTCCACGTTCTCCTTACTGTAACCGAACCCAACAAGCTCGATATCCTTCCTCCATGCGCACCGCCCAACCAGTGCACCGGAATCCGATCAGAGACCCTCACCTCGAAGCTCGCGCCGCCCTCTCCATGCGCCTCAACCCCCATGTCACTCGCGCCCCCTAGGACCCATGGACCACCCATAAACGCAGCCGCTTCCCGGTGAGAATACGCGAAATCCGTGAATCAAAACCCGATCTTAACCGTATGGATCTGTAGATCTCTCCAAGAGCTTCGATTTGGTATATAATATGTTGAATTTCATTGAGCAGATCAAAAGTTATTGAGTCGGGAAGTTTTGAATGTTCGTGGCCATCGAATGAAAACAGCGCCTGTAGAAAACAAATTAGGATTTTATTTTAACTATTTTAATAATAAATCTCGATTTTCGTGCTTTAAAGGTGGAATTTCGGATTGTCTCCAAATTGGGCCTGCTTACTGTCGTTCTTAAGGTTTTGATGCCCTCCGAACGCGATGGGCTATGCCCCGTGGCCTAATTCTGAAGTCTGTTGCGTGTTTTATTAAAATTACAATATTAACTAAATAATTTAATTTACACCGTACATTTAAATATGCGGGGCCACATACGGACTCTGAAAATTTCAAAAAAAAAATATTTTTGTCTTCCCATTGACGATACGGTTCCAACGAGACTATTTTCGTTGAATTCTGAGAATGTCTGAAAAATGGCCTTTTTCAGGTCGATCAGTTTTAACTGTAAACTGACAAAATGTGTTATCTTCTGCCACGCTTACATACTCATTCGAAAAATTCTGGAAAATTAAACTTAGCCATAATTCGACATTCCGGTTCCAACAAAAGTGGTTGCATCGAAAACCGAGGTCGTTTGTAAAATGACTATTTTTAAGGGCTATATATTCAATATTAAAAATACATTTTTAAACAAATAATTTCCGAAACTCGAAGTATATAAGTGTTTACTGTTTTTCAATGCAGAAACATCATTCTGAACTCAATGGAAGTGGTTTCGAGTTCAAATTCCTTCGTACGCAAAAAGTAGTTGTGACGCCCCACCCCGCATCAACCTACATTTACACAAAAGTGCGCTGTACACATGTCCAGTTAGCACGGAACGGGTCGCCAGAAGGAAAAGGAAGAAGGAAATGAACATACAAAGAACCTGTAGAATGTCTCACAGCGCATAGAACAAAATATAATAATAACATACTTGACATAAAACAGGAGAGACAGTGCATAAGCTGAAAATCAGAACTAAACATCATAGCAGCGGAAATCCAAAATACAGCTTATTACAACTTTCAAACTGTCTCAAAGCAAAAGTAAGATAAATGTGGGACACTACTAATGCCCAAGTAGCGACCACCAACGACACAGGGAGAATGTGTATATATATATATAATACGTGGAAGCCTCCTGCCCGCCTCCGAATCAGCTACTCGCGCATCACCAGCTAACCTGTCTCTAGTCTGCTCGTGTGAGCACCCAGAGTAATAAGAGGAGACATAAAACTCTGGGTCAGACATAAAGCCTGGTATGAGCGATAAGCATCTAAAGTGAACAATAACAGGTAGACTAAAACATACCTGAACCTGGACCTGCAACCAAAGAGTTAGCACTACATACTGTACAACACTCTAAGGTATCATATCAAACGGTATAAAGATACGGAGGTGGGGGAGGTGTGCATGTCATAATGATGGCAAACAATCAAGCATAGCATCCATCCTCACATTTCTCACTCAGTGCGTAAAGCATACGATATTCACCACTTCGATCACCCAACATTCCTTGCTACGATCACTTTGCCCCATGAAGTCATAAATGGCTTCACTGCACTGATAACGTAGCCACTAATTCCTCGCTATGTCCACTTGCCCCATGGAGTTATTCACCCCATCTGCGCTGGCTCATAGCCTTACTAATCCTTACTATGTCCACTTGCCCCATGGAGTTATTCACCCCATCTGCGCTGGCTCATAGTCTTACTACGCATCACCTTGCCCCTCAGGTCATAATGACCCTACTGCACTGATAACGTAGTCTTGCTACCATCACTTTGCCCCTCAGGTCATAATGACCCTACTGCACTGATAAGTAGCCCATCATTCAATCTGAGTGGTGAATCGAAGTTATGAACGTCGACAACTCCTTAGCACACGTCCCGCAGCAAAGTCCAACCGTGAAGTGAACTCGTTGGTTCCCAACTGGTTCCGGGATCCTGAGCTCTAACTTCCATTCGGACTACCTTTGCATCTCGGGTTATTGGTCATCACCAGATCGGATCAGATCGGGTCGCCTTCAGCATTCATCATT
>JASFAX010003421.1:0-42502 GCA_030737875.1 Allium sativum | reverse complement strand
CTTTTGAGCGCTTGGAAATTGTGCCTGCATCATTTGGAATGCTATCAATGTACAAATTATAAGTAAATCTTACATGTGATAATAGTAAACGGAGGCATTTTTCAGCTCTTCGTATTCTTACGTGCAACCATTCACACCCTGTATGAATAACTTTCTCCTCGAGATTTTCATAGCCTGAATAATCACAGTAAACAAAATATTAAATATTTACTTAGGAACTGTTTGCAAAAACCATGTCAAACAGACCATATACATTGGCAATTGCGAGTAATTGTCATTTAAAGAAACATGCCACATTCATCCAAATAGCTACTTTTTGCTGACAATACTGAAATGGACATATTGCTTGAGTAATAAATGCAGATCAAACACAACATTGTTTACATCACAATCAAGTGCACCCTTTTTTTAATAAATAAAATCAATGCACGTTCTAAAGTATACAAATTGCATCAGTGATCATTACAACTACAATAAAATATCATATAGAACTGTAAATCAATGCATCATCCCTTATAGTCTGATGAAAACTTTAGTCTCTTTATTCTTGTGTATTGTTTATAATCAAGTTGGTTTTCTTACTTGCAAGGATGTTATTTGCTCGTTGTTATCTTCTTCTACTTTTCATTCCAAATAAATTCATTTTCGATATGCAACATTTTATATCTAAATACTGATTAATATTATCCATTTAATACATACAGTGTTATTTCTAATGTTAGGTGCACTTCACACACACACACATCAGCATGTATGCACAAAATCAATAAAAGTATATTTATGGTTAACAAATAATAACTTCATGTTTGAATGCTTTAAAACACTCACTATAAAATGTTGTGCCCTCTGCTAAGCCTATAAAGAAAGTTTGAAATTCACAAATATAAAAAATAACACATGATTCTAGTAAATGGAGACAACTAGCCGAAACGTAAACATAACCATTTCCCTTAAGTTACTTAAAAATTATTTCAATTGATAAGTAAATATCACTTTTCATGAAATGCTGCTTAATGACGAAAGTAAATATCATTTTTCATGAAATGCTCAACCAATAAGGTTAAAAGCTGAGCTAAAATCAGTTATTCTAATCTAAGCCAAAAGCTTAGCTCCTAAAGCTGGGCATAGCTAAGCAAAGCATGCTGAGTTTTCAAAAACTCATCTATGTTTAGTTTCAACTAGCCACGCTACGTTGATTTTATAAAACTGGACATGACTAAGCAAAACATGCTATGCAGATGCATGTTAACTACTTCTAGTTCTGTAATCATGCTTATAATCAATGTTCCAAGAAAAATTCATGAGGATTTTTTAAGATTTCAACCTTTTATTATAACCAAATTAAAATCATGATAAATGGTGTGTCAGCTTTCTTTCATGTGTTGCACAGATGTGGTGATTTTTTTTTATTAATGAACTTTATATAACTGAAATTATTTAGTTGAAGTTTGTAGAACACAAAAATTCAGTACTTAAGTATGTAAGTAGAAAATAATCAGACTTCAACCATTTATAACAATATAACATTAGGTTTGAGGGAAGTAAAACTATAAATTTTCGTTTATTACTTCAATTCTTGGTGAAATTATGAGCAAAATTATAGAATAATCAACGACATTTTCAACATAGTACAAATAACATGTAACTATTATTTAGCGAAAACTCATAGATAATAATCCACACCTGAAGCGAGAGGAGTTTGAGAGCAATTAACATGTCCAGTTTAGAGTTTTAGCGAGAATACCTAAATTAAATAAAAGATGTTTAATATTCGAACGACAATCAAAAATCTTGCTACAATTTGAGATTAAAAAAAATGAAAAATACCTTCTTAAATGTTGCTAGAACGAACAAGAGGCGAATGGAGTGATAAACCCTAGAACAAATAATGAGGTAGAGAAGGCTTACACTATAATGGTAACAAGTCGAAGCGGCGAAGGCGAAAGGGCAAAGGCGGAGGGGCGAAAAACCTAGAAAGAAAACTAGGGTTTAGGAACTGGTGCAACTTTCACCACTCGATTTTAACCAGCTATGAGCGTCTTGGCACAAGCTTTGATTTGCGTGGAATTTTTTTCTAACATTATTATGCATTCTTTTAGCTAAGAGAATTGAGGGCTTGGAATTAGATTTAGAATGGAGAATTGGGAAAGGCAGCTGAGTTGGAAAACACAGGTGAAGTGGGCACGAAATATTAGTGCGCAGTCCTAAAATTTTTCAACAGCCCGCCTTCTGACTTTTCTAGCCCGCCTTTTTTTTGCATTACTAGTGCGAAGCAGCCTTGAAATTGTACCCTGGACATGTTCTAATCAACTAAAAATTAAAGGTTGTTATAAAATAATATTTGCAAATGTCATATATGAGAAGTTATTAAATAAATCTAATTAATATTGAATAATAAATACTAGTTATTAAACTAGCATTAATTATAAACTATTTAGCAATAATTATTTTTTAAAATGCCAAAAATTGAATATATTCATCAATTATAATTATTAAGTTAAAAATATGTTTATTGCAACTGTCACGAAAAGATAGCTATTAAAAATATGTTTATTTCAACTGGTACTAAAGTGCGATCGCTAAAAATTCGTTTATTGCAACTGCCATATGTCACCAATATATAATATTATTTGTTAATAATTATATTCATATATTGTAATTAGTGATTATAAGTTATTACTAATTATACTTTGTTTATATATAATTTTTTTTATTAATATATATTGATTATAAGTAATTAAGTATATATTAATTATTAGACATAAATTTTAATTATATATTTTTCGCAAGCGGTAGAGAAGAGCAGATGCTAAAGATATGCTTTCTGCAACTGGTAGAGAAGAGCAGTTGCTAAAGATATGCTTTCCGCAACTGGTAGAGAAGAGCAGTTGCTAAAGATATGTTTTTGCAACTGGCTGAAAATGCCTGTTGTTAAATCTCATTTATTGCAACTACTACGGAAGGTCTGTTGCTAAAAATCATTTGTTGCAACTGTCGTATGGCGCATGTTGCAAATAACTAGTTGCAATATGGTATTTTTCTTGTAGTGATGGTTACGCCTGAGTCCCTCAGGAAACATCCGACCGCCATAGGCTATCTGCAGCCCTGCGAATTACGCTAGAAGTCGTACGAAATGGCAACACATCCTAAATAACTATGTTCGACTAACTCTATCTGAAGTAACTATATTTGGTCAATTCTAATTGGATAACTAATATTCAATTAATTCTAATTCGATTAACTATGTTCAATTAACTCTAATTCGATTAATTCTAACTCTAATCGATTAACTTTAACTGATTAACTCTAGCTTATTAACTCCTTTGATTAACTCTACGTCCCTATTTAGTTTCAATCGTCGATGTTGAAATCGATTCTTACTCCTCTATATAAGTCCCGACTTATATATTCAATTTATCTAATGATAAACATATTATTTAATTTATAAAATATTATTTATAAATTTATCTTCTCAACCTATCTGTTAGAATAGATTCTATTTAAAATCTTTTCTTTAAATCCATAGCATGTTATAACCGTGTGCGAAGCACGGGTTTAAATCTTTCAAATGTAAAATTCTCCTTTTATGCAATTCTAGTCGCTTTTCAAGTATTTTCTTTTATAATCTATTTATTTACCAAATAATTCCCTTTTTGATAATTCTGTTTATTTTATAAAATATTTTCTTTTTATATAAAATCCATTGATTTTATAAGTATTCCCTTTGATAATCTATCTATTTCCTTTCTATTTATTTTACACATATTTTCTCCATCTATTCTATTTATTTTTCAAATAAATATTCCTTTTTAATTCTATTTGTAAATAGTTTACAAATATTTCTTTTTCAATTCTATCTGTAAATGTTTTACAGATATTTCCCTTCAATTTTATCTATTTGATTAACAAATAAATATTCCTTTTTAATCTATTTATTTTCTAAATAAATATTTTCTTTTTATAAAATCTTTTGATTGTATAAATATTTCTTTTTCAATATAACATTGAAAATTTTCTTTTTAACACTCCAGTATTCCTTATGGTATTTAACGTACCATATAACAATGATCGGTATCATTCCAACATATAAAATCAACAACAGATTTCATATCACATCATATAACACAATATATGAAGATAGTAAAATAAATGTTGAGGAACCCAGTTGGGTCCCTCCGACCTGTTTCCCTGCATCTACAGATGTTAATTCACATAAATAACACGAGTATGAAATATTCTGATAAACAGAATCAGTATTCGATTAACGATTTATATATATATATCGTTATCTATATTTTCAATCAACTGACTAGCAGTTCAACCAAGCAACAAACACACAGCAAACAACCATTATTTATCAGTTATAAAAATACGTTATAAAAATATATCCGAGAAGAGTTAGTGAGTTTTACTCACATTTGCAGTTCATCGTTAAAGAACGATAAATTATTTGTTTGATTGGAATCAAACAGTTTATTCCGCCATAAATTCATACAAGCCCCAATCCACTTCAAGTCAACTTCATTGTGAAGCTCTCGTCCATACGGTCCTAACACAACTTACAGTTCGTCAATCTGATATTGTATGACCGAGATATAAGGTTTACAAGTTAAGATACATTTTTAAAATAAAATAAAACATGTATTTTTATTTATTTCATTTGGGCCTTGTCCTTTTATATTTACCTCGGCCCATCCTCTTTTAAACCCACCCAGGAAAATTCCTCCTTCCCCAAACACCTCGACGTAAGCTCCAGGATTAGAAATGGCCATTTTCGAATTTCAATCCATCCACCTATCTTCCCCTTTACTTCATGATTTCACAAACAAACCCGACCAACAACCTCCCCTTCGAATTCTCTTTCCAGGCATACCCCTAATACGACGTTCGATCCTCAATTTCCAGTCATAGTTTCAGCTCCAGTACAACAGACACTGAACTAATTATGAATGGAAATCTTCAAAGATTGATATAGAAACCCCATTCAACCTCCTAAACCCAATTATCACCACAGTTCTGCGGATTAAAGCCTCATAACTCCAAACGGCTTAATCCTAGTCGCATTATACCCTTTTTGGACGAACCAGGAAGATGTCGAACTGCTAAAAAACATACTGGGTGGAAGAAAAACACACAGGAAATTCAACTATAGTTGTTTTGAGGATTATTGCTTCATATATGAATTTACATGATTTGTTGAAGATGAACTTCCAGTTTTTCTCACGTAAGCAGTGGCGGTGTAGAAATGTATTGACCAAAGTGAATGGAAATTGGGGTTAGGAGAATTTGATATTTAGAGGTAAGTTAAAATATTTTTATATTCATTAACTTATTGATTTATAATGAAACGTTACTTATATTACTGTTTTATAAATTCCTATGATCACACATCACACCCAAAAATCACGTAAATGGACATACACCTTCAGTTCGACATTACAGACCCAACGAAACTGGTTCTGTCAAATTCCGACTCCGTTTGCTCACACAGCGTATTTTTAACCGTCGAAATACTGATTGTTTTTTACCTTTAAAAATCCGTACGGCTACACACTGACTCTAAAAATAACGAAACTTGGAATCTAACAATAATTTGACATTGCAGATCCAACAAAATTAGTTTCGTCGAAATCCGAGTTCGTTTGCAAAACTGGCAATTTTTAAAGCTCTAAATAACCCTTTTAAATATATAAATATATTTAAAAACATTTAAATTTAATATTTAAAAGTAAATATTATCGTATATATCCACCTACGATATCATATAGTTCCATAATATTCCTATATGAATTTCTAACTCGATATTTCAAATCCCGTGTTACATCGATATTCGATTTATATTTAAAATTCCATTTTAAAAATATAAATAAATTAATATAAATTATAAAGGAATTCCATAGCGACTTTTCTAAAATTTGATTTGGACATAAATAAAAATCTACACAATGAAATCTCGATTTTTCTCTTCCACTAGAAAAATATACTTCACCAGCTCCTAACGTTTCTTGTTTCACAGAAATCCAATTTAAAATGGACCCTGTACATTCAATTGAAGTTCAAATCGCCAAATAGCGAACTACGCCACATTTCGAACTCGATTATAATTATATTATAATTATAGGTTCAAACTCTCGTTCAAATAATATATTCGTTATTCTAATTCAATTCTAAACTGAATTAAATATCACATATGATCCAATTCACACTATTTTGTGAATTCCACTATTTCTGACTAATTAAGAAATTAATTATATTATTATATTATTTATTTTAATTAAATATTCAATATTATTTAATTCTGGTCATTTTTAATAACCAAACCATTATTTAAATAATTAAATAAATTATTTATATAACGTAAAAATACGGGTCATTACATTTTCAAACAACAACAGTTTATTTAAAATAATTATTGGTTAATAAATTTAACCAATTCTAATTCAGATTGAATTATTTTTAAACTTTACCAATTTTCACTATTTTAAATTATATATAAATATTTATAATTTAGTTTCATCTACCATATTTATGTTAACATTATTTTTAATATGTTAAACATTTCAACATCAAAAACAACATACAACACGGTCAATTTAAATTGTCCATGATATGTGAACGAGGGAAGTGATCTTACAAGCACAGTATACAGTTTATAATGATTAAACTGATAAAACTCTGAACTGGCAATTCTAATTATTTTCCAATTATGAACATAAATAAATAACTGTGTTGAAATTTTATTGAGGAGTTCTCAACTTTGGTTTCCATTACGTCATTCTTTATTGGCAATCTGTTCGCTTCCAGTCAGTTCCATTGCCATCTGTTTCACGCGGTTTATGTTAAAAATCACATTTTTATATAGTGGTTTTTTTCCTTTAAAGATCATGTTATTTGTACTTTTAAAATCATTGCTATATATAAATTTAAAAATCATATTTTTAATTTAAAACTATTTTATTTTCTAAAACTATGCAAATTTTATTTTCTAAAACAATGCAAATTTTATTTTCTAAAAAAACCCAAATTTTAAACAATGCAAATTTTAATTTCTAAAACAATGAAATTTTTATTTACAAAACAATGTGATTTTTATTTACAAAACAAAGTGATTATTATTTACAAAGAAAGCGATTTTTATTTACAAAAGAAAGTGAATTTTATTTACAAAGAAAGTGATTTTTATTTACAAAGAAAGTGAAATGACCCGAAATTCCCCGGTCTCCGAAGAGAAGAGAAAGGACAGATTGTCTGAGAACACAACAAATCATAACACAAACAAAAGAACATTTCATGGCTTATTACACAAATTTACATCAGGGTACAAAAATATATAGAGTATGAGCAAATAATATACATTTGATAAATATCAGAGATTTACAAATTACAATGTAGCAGAAAATAATACAAAAACACAACTGAAAGAGATAAATGGGTACAGAGCTTTCCGAATATTGTTCCAGCTGTAAACCTGGATCTTGTGAATATAAATCTGCAAAACCAAAACTACTAGCTGCCCATGTGGAAAATAGGGGCACCCAGAGTTTAGGTTAAAACAATAAACTCCAGGTCAGCCATGTGACTTGTGTGAGAACTAAAACAGTTATTAAATGTTTACTTTAAAATAAAGTAAATCAAAAGACCACGCCGTATAACAAGGAACGAGTTTCCTCCTAAGACTACCAGTGCATATACAATTATAAACAATGCAATGCTTTTTGAAAAATGAAGCTATTATAAGACCCAGGTCCCATTACACAATGCAACGCAAGCCAGAGGATAGGGTATTCCCTTATAATAGCCAAATATGCTTGGTACATTTAAAACAAATCATTTGATACTATTATAAGTGCACAGTTTATAAAACAACTTCAAAAATAAATGTATCAATCATAGACGGCATGGGTACCATATATCATGTCGCCAATACTAGGCTATACAATCAAAACCGAAATGTCACGTATTGGAAATTGGATTCCATCTATGAGTCGAGGCCAGGGATGGCTCCTCACCACTTCGAGACACTCTAGAAAATACCTCAGGACTCCCCCGCAGAGAACCCTAGATCGGTTGGGCCGGTCCTCCCTTACGTTTGAGGATTAGTTACTCCTGAACACACATTTCCCCGCCCTATGGTGCGTAGATGAGCCATATAACTCAATATCCATTGGCTCCGTAGTAAGCAATATATCCGAGGCGCCTCGCAATCCAATAACCACATAAGTAAAAATGTATGGGATCCGTACCATGATACCACTCCTAGCTAGAAAGAAATGTAATGTTCTCCCAAAAGTCTGATCCCGTTTTTGACTCATCCCGAGGTGTGAGGCTCGCAAATTAACGGTATGCACAAAGCTATGCCCTGTAAGGCCGTGCTTTTATCATCAACCACGAGACTCTGCTTTTCAACAGAAGCCTTGATCATTTGCATCTCAGCATGCCACACAGGCAATTCACGCCATGCGACTGATGTCTATCGATATATAACCTCTGAGCTCATACGTCTCAGAGAAGGCCGTTAAGCAAGACAATAAATTCTCCACCGCCAAACAGATATATATTTAGTAGAGATCAACCAACACAGAATAAAATCCAATGTCAGGCACACATCCATTAAATATTTCATTCTATGTCTGAACAAAACCGGAGGCACCTTATTCCTCGTCCCGTGTCCAACACAAGAGAGAGGTCCTCGCATATCTGGTCGATCTTCAAGTACGTCTAGACGATCACTACTTATTACCTTGTCTTGGGTGTATTGCCCAATCAAGACATCAGTAATCATCCAAACAATTTGAAGACCTCCGGTCTTCAACCACCATCTTCATCGTTGACTTATCATCGAATGAGTTATTTAGAATGGGTATAAACCCGGCCTTTCCGAATAACTCGCGTATATAATAAACAAATGCTATAAAAACACAACATACGCCTCATTCCAATTCTGAATATTCTTTTATTTAAATATTCATATCCTTTGGGAAAGTTTACCCATTAATTTTATCAAAGATAAATTCTTTAAAGTTTATTCTTTAATCTTCCTTTACATATCATTCAATCCATATTAAGGTTTTCCAAACTAGTCGGGATTAACGCACCTTACCGAAGTAATCATTTGTTTAATTTCCCAATCCCAACCTATTTATCCTATGGAGCAAAACTGGTCATACTCCATATTTAACACCACGGTGTTATCAGTAAATTTAATTACCGTTTCACGTTCGAATCTAATTAAAGATTTAACTATTGTTAGGAGAAAAACTGGTGATACTCCATTCTCAATCATTTTCCAAATTTGATAATTTAAATTATCAATTCCCATTTCAATCTAATTAAAGATTCATTACAACTCCACTTAGTTTTAATCTTCCCAAAAATCAATATTAATGATTAATTAACTTTGGAAGCACAAACATGCCACATCAACAATCTACACCGTACTATTCATTTCTGCCAATATATAACCTCTAAGATCGTACGTCTTAGAGAAGGGTGTTAAGCAAGAGAATAAATTCTCCGCCACCAAACAGATATATATTTAGCAAAGATCAACCATATAGTTCGAAATATAATGTTAGACATGTAATCCTGTCTTTAACTGGGTTAAAGAGCTAATGCCATTTAAAACACAGTTCACATAAAACCCAAATCACATTCCATTAATTATGGAATCTTCATGGAAAACAGATCAATACATATAATCAATATCAATTTTTGTATCCGACTAACAATATAAATGGAATAACGACAAAGCCTTTTAAATTCCATATATATTAACAGTCTTCGTCCACAGAAGCTCATTTCGATTATTATCAAATAGAACTCCATTCAATTCCAATTTAATATATTAAATTGGAAAACTTTACTTTGGAAAATTCCCGTTAAATCTTAATAAAAAAGATTTATAAATTCCAAATCACATTTCACTGCAAATCGGGTTAAAGAACGAATGTCGTTAAAAACACAGTTCACGATAAACCTAATTCACAATCCATTTTATTCCAATTAAATGTTAATTAACTGGAAATTATCATAGTCTTAATTAAAAGATTTATTCTTTTCACATGGGGTTTAAGAACAGTGTTATTTAAGACACCATTCATGACAAACCCAAAATCTCATTTTTTTTATTTAATTCCAATTAAATATTAATTAAATACAAAACTTCACTAAATCTTTAATTAAAAGATTTATATTTTTCTCAATTGGGTTTAAGAATAGTGTTAATGAAGACACCATTCATGACAAACCAAAAATCCAATTTGATATTAAATACAAGGCTCTGAATAGAAATTATATTGGCTTATATTCAATTTCAAATTCTGAAACAAACAAATATCGTATTGGAAATAACGATATATAATATATCTTCCAAATAAACATAACAATATCCGTATAATCACAAAATCCAATATCAAAATGTTCCGAAGATGACTTCGATTCAAATCCATTCCAATTCATATATTGGAAATTCTGGTTAATTTTAAAACCATTTCTCTATCCAATTTATTTATTTCAAAATAACTGGATTTTAATTCTAGTTAATAACTAGTTCATTTCGATAAAAATATATTTTTATCTTTTCAAATATGGAATTTTTCATCCCAATTCTTTCCAAATAATTTATTATGATTTTACACAAATTATTGATATTTTTAATAATTTTATCAAGGCCCTTACTGTCGATTTCCAAAAACGGTCATTGAACTGCACTTACAAGAACCTTTTCTAAATTTGGTTTGGACATAATTCCAAATCCAACCTTTGGATTTAAAATCCCTTATATTCGCTGGAAAGCTCTATTCGATATGAACCCAATGGTTCCGGTTTTAGGAGAATTCGACGGTCGGATCTCCCGTAATGTCCGTTCGAATTCAATGGTCGAAATTCGCAAACAACCGCAGCGCGGCGCATTCTATTAAGGACATTAAATATATATAATATATATTATACATATTTCATCGATTTCCATTTAAAACGTATTTTATAAATCGTTTTAAATTCGTTTTCAAAATGATTTAAACTTCATATTTAATTCAAATCAAAAGTGAATATTCCATATCATTAATATATAAATAATAATTTTTTCAAAACATTAGATTTTGAAATCACTTCCTTTTCGATATTCATTATAAAAATGAATAAAATCGATATAAATATCGTTCGCGTCAAAATGGCGCACATCTAATCAAAACAGCTTAATATATTTCAATATTTTCGTGTCCATCCAAAATCGGACATCAAAATCAGATTTTTATTCTTTACTGAATATTATTTTAAAATATTTGTTATTTTAAAATATTCATTCTTTCTGAATTGGAATCAGACATAGTCAATCAACACCAACAACAACAAAGCCATATATCCCAAACAAGTTGGGGTTGGCTAGATATGGAACCCAAAATAAAAATAAAAGAAATAATACTGATAATATATATATATATATGTGTGTGTGTGTGTGTGTGTGTGTTTAAAATAACCAAACAGATAAAAAGACGTCAGAAAGTCACCATATAATATTATTTATATGGATATCATACAACACATGTATATAACAGCAAGGATAAACAATCCACCATCATCTACAGTGCACTACACAACTGCATAAGCATTAAATATAATTAATTAACGCTTACATAGTCTGTCAACCAGTCGATCGACATACAACTAAACAATTGGGATTAGCGTATGTTAAATATCATCCCAATACCCATGTGGGGTTTCAATCAACAAACACAGATTTTATTTGTGTAGTTGGGCGATGTGTAAATTTATCGTCCCAGTCAATATCGGTCAAATGGGTATACATAAACAAATCGTTCGATTTGTAAATGAATATTTATTTTATTCATATACACATTAAGAATTATATTTTTAACGATAAAATATTTTATTTCATACATGAATAATTTATTTTCCAGACACATCGCAATCACAATCAATTTCCACAACATAATACAATCAAACAAGTCGTCCATGGTCTGTGGACGACGGTGTCAGGAGCTACTAAGCACCGTCTGCATCCTATTTTATATTTAACTAGAAAATAAATTTGAGTGAGAATTTCTCACTTTTGGGATCCACTCCTCCATTCTTACTGTCACCTAGATTCGTTGCTATGATTCTAACGCAATCTGTTTCAATGCAAGTTATATAAAAATCACATTTTCAGCATCGCTATATATAATTAAAAATCAGATTCTTATACTGCTACTTCATATATAAAGTTGCCATTTTTATTTCTCTATCTAGATAATAAAAATCCATTTTTATAACGATGTTGTACATATAAAAATCATATTTTTAAAACGAAGTTATTTAAATCAAAATCATATTTTTATATTCATACAGTTCATATAAAAATCACATTTTTAAACGCTATTTAAATAAATAAAAATCACATTTTTATATCGATCTTTACATTATAAAAATCATATTTTTATATCGATCTTTAAGTTATAAAAAACATATTTTTAAATCGATCTTTACATTGTAAAAATCATATTTTTATACCGCTACTTCGTATATAAAATTTTATCTTTACTTCGCTAACTTCATAATAAAAATCAATTTTTTTAATATAAAAATCAATTTTTTTAATATAAAAATCAGATCTTTTTGTCATTAAAAATCAAATCTTTTTTCATCACTGTGTATAATAAAAATCATGTTTTTATATTTCTATATATATATATATATATATCTAATTTCTATCCACTAAAAAAATCGTATTTTTAATCCAAAACCATTTAAATAATAATCACATTTTTATTGCAAAGTCATTCAAATAAAAATCACATTTTTAAAGCAAAGTTGTCTAAGTAAATATCATATTTTTAATTGCATAATTTTATAAAAATCGAAACTAAACATTTCATCGAAGGATGAGGTGGTCGGTGGAGGCTCGACGAAGGGACGCCGTAGTCCGCAAGTGGTCGGGGGCTTAAACGCAAAGCGGGTTTTAATAAAAATTGGATTTTTAATCACCGAGGGGGGAAGGGTTCACCATCGAAGGTGGTTGGCCAGGGGGCGGTGCCGGGCTGTGAGGTGGTGTAACGGTGATGGTTGGCCAGAGAGAGCTCGGCGGCGGCGGTTTAGGGTCTTGGCGGCGGCTGCCCTAGAGTTTGGAGCAAGAAAAGGGGAAGAGAGGGAGGAATGTGGCCGGAGGTGCGATCGGGAGAGGAAAGGGGACCGGAGGTCGGCGGGGCGCCAGCTTGGGGCAGCGCGATGGCGTCATGGGGGGCCATGAGGTCAAGCAGCGGTGTTTTTTTTCAAATGTGAACAACTGTTTGAAGGGAGAGGGAGAAAAGGAGGCTTTACCAATTATATAATTTTAATATTTATTATTTTATTCTCCCCAAAAGTTGACTTTTACTTCTGACTCCGATTCAAACCCAACGACTATCGCCCCTAGCTAATTGCCAGCATTCCGAACACAATGGGATATGTTTCGCAACGCAATTTGGCTGTTACGATTAGTTTTTCTTTAAATTACTATATAAATCAATTTATATTTAATTTAAACGTACATTTTAATTTACCGGAGCCACATACTGACTCCAAAAATTCCAGAAATATAAATCAGGCTTCGTTTTGATGATACAGTCCTAACAAAACTAATTTCGTCGAGTTTGGAGTCCGTTTGTAAAACGGTCATTTTCCAGTCGACTAAATTCAAACTGAATTGACCAAACACGTTTAAATTTACCATGCTTACATATTAATTCCAAAAATTATAAAATTTGGAATCTAGCAATAATTTGACATTCCAGATCCAACAAAAGCGGTCTTGTCGAAAATGGAGGTCATTTGCGAAATCGCTATTTTTAAGGGCTATTTATTATATGAATTCTATAGCGACTATTCTAAATTTTCAACTGGACATAACTATTTATTCCCGCTATGAAATCTTGATTTTTCATATTCTTTGGAAAGATATTTTCAAACAGATTCAAATATTTCTGGTTTCACTAAAATCCGGTTTATTTTGAATCCTGTACATTCATTTGAAATTTGAAATCGAATTTTCAAACAATCACGCCATTTTCAATTACTTTTATAATTAAAATAAACATTTATATTCTAACTTCTATTTAAATAAATTTACACATTCTAATTCTATTCAAAATAAATTTCTAGTCATTATTATTTAAAATGAATCATTTTAAATATTCAAAATTCATTAAAATTGCAAAAAAAAAAAAAAAAAAAAAAAAAAATTGGTTCTGATTTTCCGGGTTGTTACAATCTCCCCTACTTAACTCTTTTCGTCCTCGAAAAGGAACAGAGCTGAAAGTTGTTTAACTAACCAACTCAACTTTCAGTTTGGCTTTCATTCTTCAACTTTTCAGTTTCTAAGAATTTTCAAATTCTTCAAAAATTTGGCTAACACACTAAATTTTAGAAAATTTTCGCCATAACCTCCTTTGTATGGGGAGACATTTAAAACTGCAACTAGCCACACAGGGCCCTCATCATCCAAAAAGAAAAAGAAAAAGCCAAGTGGCTCATAAAATCACCAAAACCCAATAAATTAGTAAACATGTACCTATTTGTCGGGCATACAATTTTATTCCTCTTCTCTAGCCACCTTGCTATGACATGTTCATACATATATATGTACATGCATGCATATCCAAAAAAAATTCAATTCAGTTCAACATTCGATACAATTTGTGTAACAACCCGCAAATTCTGAACGAATTTAAAATTTTTATTTTGAAAATTTTAAGGGATTTTGAATATTTTAAATAATTTATTTTAAATAATAACGACCAAATATTTATTTAAATTGAAGTTAGAAAGAAAAAGTTAAATTTAAATGTAGAAGGAGTTTAAAATGGCGCGGCAGTTTGAAAATTTGATTTCAAATTTCAATTGACTGTACATGATTCAAAATAAATCGGATTTCAGTAAAACCAGAAATATTTAAATCTGTTTGATTATATCTTTCCAATGAATCTGAAAAATTGAAATTTCATAACAGGAATTAAATGTTCTGTCCAGTTTAAAATTGAAAATAGTCACAGTAGAATTTCTATATATTTTAAATTATATATAACCCTTAAAAATAGCCATTTTTCAAATGACCTCCGTTTTCGATGAAACCACTTTTGTTGGATCCGGAATGTAAAATTATTGCTAGATACCAATTTTCATAATTTTTGGAATTAATATGTGAGCGTGGCAAAAGAAAATGTGTTTTGTCAGTTTTAGTCAATTTGGATCGACCAGAAAATGGCCATTTTTCAAATGGTCTCCAAATTCGACGAAATTAGTTTTGTTAGGAATGTATCATCAAAACATAACTAGAACTAATTTTTCTGGAATTTTTAGAGTTAGTATGTTGCCCCGTTAATTAAAATGTTTGATTAAATTAAATATACATTGATTTATATTTTAATTTTTAAGAAAAACCTATCGATATAGTCGAATAGCTTACCAGACATGTTCCATTATGTCCAGGATGGGGGTATTTGGCTGTAACAACCCGAAAAATCCGAACCAATTTAAAATTTTTATTTTAAATAATTTGGTTGAAAAATGTGGCAGAAATTTAAAATTTTCATTTTTTAAATAATATTTAAGCCAGTGAAAATAGCCAATTTTCAAATGTCCTCTGTTTTCGACGAAACCACTTTTGTTGGAACCGGAATGCCAAATTATTGCTAGATTTCAATTTTTAGAATTTTCTGAGTTAGTATGCGAGCGTGGCGAAGGAAAATGTGTTTTGTTCAATTCAGTCAAATTTAAATGACTGAAAAATAGCAATTTTTCAAATGGTCTCAGAATACTATGAAATTAATTTTGCTAGGACCGTATCGTCATAACGAAGCCAATTTTTTTTTGGATTTATCTGAGTCCGTATGTCGCCTTAGTGAATTTATTTATGCGAACTAATTAATTTAATAAAGGATTTAATTATTAAATTAAATAAAACAGGCCTTACACAGCCATTTGGGCTAACAGGACCTGGCCCGTTGGATCCAGAATATAGGCTACTAGCTAGGGGCACCTTCGGCTGGACAGTAATCGAAACAGTTAAGAAGATATGGATTTTTTTGTAAAAATTCATTTAAAATATTATATATAATACTGGAAATTAAACCCTAGTCTAATGTTCATTGTCTCTACCACCGCCACCCTCTTTTCCATGGCCATCGAAGCTCCTACCTTCTCCTACTAAGTTCTCCTCCTCCTCTCAGCAATTCACATCGATCCTTTTGACTTTTACATAGTGATTTCCACCACCTACAATTCCATATGGCTTAATCGTCAAACCATTGAGTTCCCGAGAGGTGCCAGACCCCAAAACACCCGCCTAAACCACCCGCCGGCCTCCCCCTAGGCGCCACCGAGTTCCCTCCCCTTCCAGGCATGGAGGCGCCGCCCCTAGCCGGTCAAGGTGCCCCCTTCCGATCCCCCTCCTGTGCCCTATGTCGAGCGCAAAAACCTGACCTAGTTTTGAACCCAATAAGCACATACGACGGCCGATTTCTGATAAGAGGAAGAAAGGTGTTTTCTTAACTAATTAATTTATTAATTAATATAAAATGTTTTACAACTTAATTTAATCATAACTCATTGGTTCGAACTCGAAATTTGACGATTTCAGGACCATCGGGATCGTAATTCAAAGGGCTATTTTTCTATACTGATTAAGAACAGTTCTGAGCCAGTCTAATTTTTGGCCAAATTCAAAGAGGTCAACACTTACGTGAGATTTCTTTCCTTCAAAATAATTAAATAATTTAATTATTGTTCGTGATGGTTTGAGTCATTGTTATGTATGTAAATAGTATAGATCTACGATGTGATGATATGGTTAAATACTCATATTTTGATGAATGATGCTTTATCTGTTTGTTTATTATTCTATTAATCTGGATCTGTATGTTAATGATAGATCAGTTGTTGAATCACACATTTTGATGAAATCTTCATACAAGTTCTCATCATTATTTTCTCTTTATTTTATTCCATTCTTTAAGTTTGATCTTTATTTTATAAATATAACTAAAATAAAAGGAAGTTGGGATCTTTTTGATTTCTAAAATAAAGGAAAGTTGGAATTTTTTTGATTTATAAAATAAAAGAAAGTTTAGATCTTTTATTTTGATTTATAAGACAAATGAAGTTTAGATATTTTATTTTGACTCACAAATTAAAATAAAGATGGGACCTTTTATGTTGATTCATGAGAATTATACACCAAATCATATGTTGTTGTTGTATGTGTTGACATGAAACTTGACACCAAATTATATGTTGCTATTATTTGTGTTGACATTTACATTTGTAAATAGAAAAGAACAAAACTTGATAAATTTTAATTACATTTTCTATGTAAATAAAATGAACATAGTATTCGTGAAGACAACTTTATTTACATTTCTTTTGTAAATTAAAAGAACAAAATATGAGAACAACTTTATTTACATTTTTCTATGTAAATAAAAGTACATATTTAACATTGAAACTTTATTTACATTTTTCTATGTAAATAAAAGTACAGATTTAACATTGAACCTTTATTTACATTTTTCTATGTAAATAAGAGTACAAATTTAACATTGAAACTTTATTTACATTTTTCTATGTAAATAAAAGAACAAATTTAGCGATGAACTTTATTTACATATCCCTTGTGTAAATAAAAGAACAAAATATGTGGATAGAACTTATTTACATTTTTCTATGTAAATAAAAAGATGATACATTCATTTACATTTAGTGTAAATAAACAAGAAAAAGAAAAGATTACATTTATTTACATTTAGAGTAAATAAACATGACATAAAAGAAAAAAAATTATTTTATTTACTTTTAGTACAAATAAAACATAAGATTAAGAAAGAAAACATTTTATTTACATTTAGTGTAAATAGAAATATAACATAGGAAAAAGAATCATATATCTTTGTTTACATTTTTATATGTAAACAAAACACAAAAAAAAAAAGAATTATATATTTTTGTTTACATTTTTATATGTACACAAAAACATAGAAAGAGGAACTACACATTTTTGGTTACATTTTCATATGTAATCAAAACATAGAAAGAAAAATTACATTTTTGTTTGCATTTTTATATGCAAATAAAACTAGAAAAGAAGTATAATTTTTATTTGCATTTTTCTCTATGCAAATAAAAACATGAATTTATAAAGAGGTATTTTAATTACAATTTAGATGTAATTAGAAAGATAGGAAAGGAATAATTTATTTACATTTATTGTGAATAAAAGGAAGGATAAAGAAGGAATGATTTATTTACATTTAGTGTAAATAAAACAAAAGATAGAAAAGTAAAAACAGAGATATTAAAAGTGATATTTTTATCGTCATTTTAGATATGATAAAGAGAATGGATTTTTATAATTGAAATCACCAAACGATTATATTTATATATATAAATATAAACATAGGATTTAAACGAAACACGTGCGGCAGTTCGCATATCGGCAATCGTAACTTCAAACGATTATACCAGAAGATCTGACCATTGAATTTTCCCAAAGTTGGAACCGTTAGGACCTCTTTGGGAAGAGCTATCCAAAGATATAAATTTCATCAAAATCCAACGGTTAGATTTCATGATATGTGTAAATAAAAATTTGGTAAAAACAGCGCCAGGGCCGCCTACTGACCGGAAACGTCGTTTTATTATTTCGAGCTATTTTTAAATAGATAAAAATAGCGATAAATCTTTATAAATGAATATTAACGATATGAAATGATTTGAATGATAATTATGTGATAATTATTTGAAAAGACCGAGTATAACTCATTTCAAATGATTACACGATGATTAAATCAAGGATATAACAAGACGGTGGTTGAAGACCGGCGATTTTCACATCGAATGGACGATGACTACTAATGCTTTGGACTGACTTGCTCCCAGGACGGGGATGAAGCAGTAGTTGTCCGGATGTATGTGTTGATTGTCCGGATTTGCGAGAACTTCTCAGGTGTCTCCGGTTTCGTTTTGACCCAGAATAGACTTGTAAATGGATGTGTGTCTGACGTTGGAATTCATTTCATGTAATTAAGTCGATTTGTATTAATATACGTCTGTTTGGTGGTGGAGAATTTATTCTCTGCTTAACACCCTGGTATATAGTAATATTTATCAATCACATGGCGTGAATTGTCAAGGTGGCACGCCAGGAATGCAAATGATCAGGGCTTTTGTTGAAAAGCAGGGCCTTGTGGTTGATGATCAGAGCACGACCTATATAGGTGTAGCTTTGTGTATAGCGTGACTTCGCGAGCCTCACACCCCGGTATGAGTCAAAAACGGGATATGGACTGTAGGGATTGCGCACGTTCCTTTCTAGCTAGGAGTGGTGTCAGTGCTTAAACTGGCTGGCATTTTACTTATGTGGATGATGGATTGAGGTACCTCGGATTTATAGGTTGTTAGTGGCCATATGGAGGTTCAAAGGAACCGGGAAACGTGTGTTCAGGCATAACTAATCCACTACCATTAAGTGGGGACTGACCCTACCACTCCAAGGGCTACCCATAGGTGTGATCCTGAGGCATTTGCTAGAGTGTCTCGAATCGGAAAGGACGATCCCTAGCCTCGATTTCATGACGGAAAACCAATTTCCAATACGTCATTACGCTCTTGATTGTAAACTTATATATGGCGACAAAGTAGGATGGGGTACTATGCCGTCTAGGATTCATACATTTACATTGAAGTATTTTAAACTGCTTAGGCACTAATAATAATATTAAAAATATTATTTTATATGTATCAAGTCATATTTGATCATGATAAGGAAAAAAAATTCTATCCTCCGGTTTGCGTTGCATTGTGTGATAGGACCTGAGTCTTATAATGATTTCATTTTTCAAAAGTCATTTCGTTGTTTTTGTATAAACTTTATTAAATCATGCACTGGCAATCAAATGGAGAAATCCCGTTCTGCGTTAGCGGCGTGGTCCTATGATTCGCCATATTGTTAGTTAGTATAGAAAGATTTCTCATACCAGTCCCATGACTGACTCGATGTTTGTTTCACTTTGCAAACTCGGGTGCCCTCTCTTTACACGAGCAGCCAAGTGACATGTTCTTAGGTAGACATTTTCTGGATTGAAGACTGCTTGGAAGAAGAAGACGAAGACCTCCTTTTATCTTTATTTTCTGCTTTAGAGATTTTATTCCATCTTGTATCTTGATGTACGTTTGGAGTTGGAACTTATTCTCTTTGATTCAGAAATTTATTCTGCTAAGTTGTATCCTGTAAATTGCGTACTCTGTGGTTCAGTTGGTGTGATGTTTATGACTTTTATCTTTTCGCTGCAATAATTATGTGTTATGATATTATCTGAGATCTATTGTTGTTGTAAATATGTTGTATTCCAAATGATAATCCTTACTTTCGAACCACAGAAGTTTGGGGTCATCACAGTTGGTATCAGAGCTTAAGGTTAACCTTAGCTTCGGAGTATAACATATTTATAACAATTCATCTAAATAGAATCCACATTATTCTAAGGCGAGTGGCTCATTAGAGATAGGACTAGTAATGTCCTAGAATGAGCACAGCAGAATAACACATACTTATCAGTAATTGCATCGTCATCTTTTAACTTTGTCCTTATCTTATCTTTCCTTAAAACCTTTCATTTATGTTGGTCTGACTTTTTCCTTAATGGTACAGACTGATTTAAATGGACACCAGAGCAAGAACAGCCCGGGGTGGAGCCCGAGGTGGAGCTCGAGGCGGGGCCCGAGGTGGAGCCCGAGAGGGAGCTAGAGGGCCAACCAGAGACGAGACCCCCATTACTCAGGAATAGCCTACTTCAGAGGTCGTAGCACAACCACCTCCACCTCCATAGCCCTTCAACTTGGAAAGAATGTCAAAGAAATTCAGAAATCTAGGAGGTGTACCTTTCACTGGGCGAGAGTCTACGATTCAAGCAGAGTCATGGATTGAGGACTGTGAAAAGATCTTATAGGGCTTAGAATTAGAGGATCGGCAAAAACGTTTCCTGGCAGTATGGCAATTAAAAGATGAAGCTGGACATTGGTGGGATATAGTCAAGATTTGCAATGATGTGGCCAATATGTCTTGGGCTAAATATAAAGAACTTTTCAATGACAAGTATGTTCCCCCACAAGCAAGAGAGCGCCTTCACGAGCAGTTCGTCAAACTACAACAAGGGAGTATGTCTGTTTCTGAGTATGTGAGGAAGTTTGATGAGCTTTCACGATATGCTCCTGGATTGATTCAAGATCCAATAGAGAAGAATAAAAAAAATCATCAAAGGACTTTCAAAGAAATATTTGAACAGAGTCACTACTCATATCAAGCTCCCATTCAATGAAGTAGTAGAGATGGCTTGCCGCTACGAAGAGAATGATGAGTCTGGACAGCAGGATAGAGTGAAAAATCAAAGCAGCAACAAGAAGGAGCAAGCAGATAGGAAACCGGATGCAGGCAATTCTTCTACTGCTAAGCCTCAAGGGAAGAAGAGGGACAGGAGCAAGGTGACATGCTATAATTGCGGCAAGACTGGGCATTTTGAGTCCGAGTGCAAAGCTCCTAAAAGAATCAAGAGGAACGAATTAGGACCTAGCCAGAATCATAGCCAGAATTCTCGGAATCGTGACCAGAACCCCCGGAACACTCAGGATTGCTATAACTGCCATAAGCCAGGACACTTAGCTAGAAATTGTCCTTTATTGAAGAAAACTGAAGTGGCACATGTCTATGAAGGAACGGCTGCACCGGCTTCTGCCGAAGGACCAGGTAAACCTGATGTCTTAGGAAGTACTCTTAACATTAAAAATATCCCTATTACTGCTTTGTTTGACAGGGGTGCTGCACGAAGTTTTATCTCTAGTGATGCAATTAAAAAGTTAAGATTTAAACCAAAGAAACTTAAAGAGTTGATTAGAGCCAATAGCTCGATAGGAGGTTCCCTCATTCTAGATCAGTATTGTAAAGTGCATATCTCCTATTCTCGCTACCAGTTTCCTTTTAATTTGATCATCATGAATTTTTCGGGATATGATATCATACTTGGTATAGATTGGCTAGCAAAGTATAAGGCTGAGTTGGTATGCGCTGAAAGAATAATTAAAATCAAACCCAAAATTCGGAGATACTATATCTATCCCATGCCATGGCTCAGCCACCGACAGAAAAGCATTCTGGTCTTCTCTAGAATTCACCCCTACTTCTATTGAGGATATCCCTGTCGTCAAAGATTACGCTGATGTATTCAAAGAAGTTGAGGGCTTACCTCCGCATAGAGAAATCAGCTTCAGAATTGACTTAGCTCTGAATGCAAGGCCTGTCGTACATCCTATTTGGAGAATGTTGCCAAAAGAAAAAGAAGAACTAAGAAATCAAACCAAACAGCTTTTATGGAAGGGTCTGATCAGGCCTAGCTTATCAGAATGGGGTGCAGCAGTGGTTTTCATCCCAAAATTAGACGGTACACTCAGGCTATGTGTGGACTATTGCGATCTCAACAAAAAAACACTGAAAAACAAATATCCACTGCCATGAATTGATGATCTATTATACTGCTTGCATGGAGCATGAGTATTCTCTAGGATGGACCTAGCTACAGGCTTCCATCAACTTCGCATTGCAGAAGAATGTGTACCTTTAACAGCTTTCAGAGGATCAGATATCTTTTATGAATGGCTAGTAATGCCCATCGGTCTATGTAATGCTCCAACATACTTTGTTGATTTGATGAATAGAGTATTCAGAGATGTTTTAAATAAATTCATGCTGGTGTTCATAGATGACATCCTCATCTTTTCTAAATCCACTGTTGAGGACGAACAACATCTGAGAGAAGTCTTGGAGATTTTGCGAAGAAATGTGCTGAAAGCCAAATTCTCCAAATGCGTAATCTGGCAAGAAGAGGTGAAATTCCTCGGCCATGTTGTGTCAAAAGAAGGCATCTCAGTAGATCTAGGAAAGATCTCTTCCATCCAAGAATGGAAGCAGCCTAGAACTCCCACAAAGGTCAGAAGTTTCTTAGGACTGGCTAGCTATTATGGGAAATTTGTCAAAGATTTTTCGAGGATAGCTTGTCCATTGACAAACCTGACCAAGAAGCACACAAAGTTCGTTTGGACACCCGAATGTGAGGCAGCTTTACAAGATCTAAAAGGGAGGTTGACCAATGCTCCTGTGTTGACCATTATAGATGGCAATCAGGATTTGAAAGTCTGGACTGACGCTTCTAAACAAGGTTGTTTCTTTTATATAAATCAACATGTCAGAGATAACATTTTCTTTTAATGACAAATCTCATTTTAACATGTTATCCCTTGTCTATTTAAGGTATTGGTGCGGTGCTGATGCAAAGAGACAAAGTAGTCGCATATGCTAGCTGCCAATTGAAACCGCATGAAAAGAATTACGCCACACATGATCTTGAGCTAATGGCTATTATGTTTGCTCTTAAAATATGGAGGCTTTATCTCTTGGGTGAGAAGTTCAAAATATACACGGATCACAAATCCTTGAAGCACCTTTTTACCCAAAGAGATTTTAATATGTGGCAGCAACGCTGGGTTGAATTTCTCGCAGCCTATGACCTGGATATCCTATATACTGCAGGGAAAGCCAACGTTGTAGCCGATGCGCTCAGAAGAAAGAATGCAGATAGTGACAATCTCATCCTCGCCAATCTCATTATCACTCCTACTCTGATTGGTAAAATTTCTGCTCTATAGAATAATTATATATTTATCCAAATGCTTAGCGAGCGAGTTCGAAAGGGCGAAGCCTCAAGCTACCAAATTAACAGTAAAGGGACCCTTAGATTGCAAGGGCGAATTTGTGTACCAGACATTGCTGTGCTAAAAAGAGAAGTTATGGATGAGTGCCACAAATCTAAACTCAGCGTCCACCCAGGGGTAAGCAAGATGTACCATGATCTTAAGCGCACCTTTTGGTGGAAGGCGATGAAGAGAGATATTTCTATTTACGTTGCTAGATGTCGCACTTGTCAGCAAGTTAAAAGTGATCAACAAAAGCTGGCAGGTCTGTTGCAACCGCTAGGAGTTCCTGGTTAGAAGTGGGAGGAAATTTCTATGGACTTTATTGATGGCTTGCCCCGAAGCAGGAAAGGGAATGATAGCATATGGGTGATTGTAGATCGCTTAACAAAGTCTGCCCATTTCATCCCTGTCAGGTCCAATAGAACAACTCGAAGTTTGGCGCAGCTTTATTTTAAAGAGATAGTCAGACTGCATGGGGTTCCCAAAAGCATTGTTAGCGATCGGGATCCTATATTTACTAGCAAATTCTCGGAAGCTTTCCAAGAAGAGCTTGGGACCAAGTTGAATCTGAGCACTGCCTATCACCCTCAGACAGATGGCCAGACTAAGAGGGTTAGCCGTATTTTTGAAGACTTATTGCGAGCTTGTATTCTTGATTATGGCGGTTCATGGGAGGATCACTTGCACTTGGTGGAATTCTCTTATAATAATAGCTACCAAGCAAGCTTGAAGATGTCACAATTTGAATTTTTATATGGCAGACCATGCCAATCTCCAGCATGTTGGGTAGAGACAGGAAATCGATTAGTCTTGAGCCCCGACATGATTCGTGAAGCATCAGATAAGGGTGATTTGATTAAGAAGCGCCTGTTGACTGCTCAGAGCCGATAGAAGAGCTATGCAGACCAGCGAAGAAGGGATCTAGAATTCTATGTTGGCGACTATGTTTACTTGAGGGTTTCTCCATTGAGAGGCGTAGTTCGTTTTGGGGAGACTATAAAGTTGGCACCGAAATTTATTGGTCCATTTCCTATTCTCGAAAGGATTGGGGCTCTCGCTTATAGAGTGTAGCTGCCTGACTGGTTGCCCGGGGTGCATGATGTATTTCATGTATCTCAACTCTGCAAACATGTTCATGATCCAGACCTAGTTGTGGAGTGTAACAACCCGGAAAATACGGGCCAATTTAAAAATTTTAAATTGGTGATTTCAAAGGAATTTGAACAATTGAAATATAATATTTCAATAAAATAGTGAATTAGAAATAGTGAGTTAGTTTGAAAATTTGAATTCAAACTTTGACTAACTGTGCCGGGTGGAAAATATAACTGATTTTAGTGAAACCAAAAATATTTAAATCTGTTTATCAATACCTTTTTAACGAATCTGAAAAATTGAAGTTTCATAACGGGAATCAAAAGTTATGGCCGAATGAATTTTCAGAAAGGTCGCTATATAGAATATATAGCCCTTGAAAATTGATATTTTGCAAACGACCTCGAAATTCGACGAAACCACTTTTGTTGGGTCTGGGATGTCAAATTATTGCTAGGTTTCAAATTTCATAATTTTTGAAGCTAGTATGTGAGCGTGGCAAAGGAAAATGTGTTTGGTCAATTTCTGTTAAATTGGATCGACCAGAAAATGGCCATTTTTCAAACGATCTCAGAATTCGACGAAACTAGTTTTGTTGGGACCGTAGCACCAAAACATAGCTAGATTTATTTTTCTGGAATTTTTCGAATCAGTTTGTGGCCCTGGCAAATTGAAATTCACGTTCAAAGTTAAAAATTAAATGTCTTATACTTTAATTTGAAGAATAACTGACTGCAATAGTCGAATTGGCCAACGAAACATATCCCATTGTGTCCGGGATGGGGGTATTTAGCTGGGGGCGATAGTCGTTGGGTTTGAAAAGGAGTTCGTAGGTGAAAACCCTAATTTTCTGAAATAAATATATTCCGGCGAATCAGAAAATTCCATTCATTATTTAAAAATAAAAAAAAACCGTAACCCTCCACTTCAACTGCGAAAACCTGATCCACCCTTCTCCCCTCGATTGCCGCCGCCTCCAACACCTCCAGCCACCACCACCGTTTGCCTCGTCTCCCCTCCTCTTTAAATCCGACCCACCCACGACCGCCACCATCGCCTCCTCCGCCTGAATCGAGCACCCAAAGTCCAACTCTTCCCATCGCCGCCGACGACGCCACCGACCACCGAGCTGCACCAAACCACCACCGATAGGAAGCCCGCTCGAAGCTCTTCCACGTCCAACTCCCTGATCGTCACTAGGCCAGCGGATTTCGCGAAAACCGCAACCCTAGTTTCGAACCATCGTGAAAGGTGAGTCCTTTTTGATGTCTGCACTTTGAAAAATCATATCTTTTTGGTGTGTTGACGAAATGCGATGAAACAGGAAACATCGGGACCGCAAGGAAGCTCTCTACCACATAGAAGAGACCGCGGATTTTTCTGAGTAATCTACGATTTTTAGCACTCCGCAAACCAATGTGAGAAATCTAAATTAATTGAATTTGAATGGAAAATGTCATGTATAAATTATATAAGCGAAATATAAATTACACACGTGTTGTATACCTCATGTACATGCGTAGTGTAAACTATATAAGCGAAGTATGAATTATACATGCATAGAATAATTGATATATGTGTTGAATCGCAAGTGAAATATAGCAATAATATATATATATACTCCCCTCGTCCACAAACCATGGACGATATTTATTGTTGTGAATTGGTGTGAAATATTGGATGAAAAATACGAATGGTTGAATAATTGTTTTGTGGTTGATATTGTTTGGTTGTGGTTGAAAAATACCCATTGGTGATTGAAATGAATTGGAAATATTTGTGGAAATAAAAATAAAACATGCCGCCTGCGTACGAATTAGATGCATGAATCCCCATTGTCAAAAACAGCGAGGTTTTAAGGTAGAGCGAGGAGCCGTACTAGGGACGGTGCCGGTTTTAACTACCCTGCCATTATGCTACCGAAATTTTGAATAATATTCATGTGTTAGAATTATTTTCATATGTTGAAATTATCTTCATGCGTTGAAATTAAAGTCATATGTTGAAACTATATCCATGTGTGGAAATGTTCATGTTTTGAAAAGTGATGTGTAAAAATTAAATTCGTTTGTGAATGAATGAAGTGTTTAAACAATAAAAATCACATTTTTATAATATATATGAAGTAAGTAAAATATTCGCCTTATATATAAATAGTTTCAACAATAAAAATTTCATCTTTCTTATATGAACAACATAAATAAAATATCCATGTGTGGAAATGCTCATGTATTGAGAAGTGTGTGTAGTGGAAAAGTTCATGGGTTGAATAAAGCGATAGAACAATAAAAATTACATTTTTATTGAAACTATGAAGTGTTGAAAACATCCATTTGTCGAATAAACATTTTAAATGATAAAAATATCATTTTTATCATCTATGTGCTAAAGATATGCGAGCCTTGAAATAAATATTTGTGAAGAAATATTATTTTTTAACATGCATAGGAACTAAATAAAATAGTCATGTGTTGAAATATATTTTAGTTCGCCAAAATTATCAATTTTGAAATGTGAAGTGTTAAAAATAGCCACTTGTTCAAATAAAATATGCGTGAGTTGAAATATACATTAATTAGCTAATGATATGATTTTAGCCTATGCATGCAACATTAGAATGAATGGTGTTTTTAAACCAAAGTAAATCAAATATGAAGTTGAATGGAAAATGATAAGTGATAAAAATTATATATATGTACATGCATATTTATTGAACATGTTATAGCAAAGGGGCTAGAGAAGAGGAATAAAATTTTGTGCCCGACAAATAGGTACACATTTACTGTTTTGTTTGGGTGATGATTTTATGAGCCTGTTGGCTAGCCGCTTGGCTTTTTCTTTTTCTTTTTGACATGAGACGCCCGTGTGGCTATTTGGGAATTTTCCCAGCCCCTCCCGTACAAAGGAGGTTGTGGCGAAATTTTCCAAAATTTAAAGACGTTAGTGAAATAATTGAAGTGGAAACGATATAGGAATTTTTGAATGAACTATATTTATATAAATATATAAATATATAAATATAAATAAAATTTGAACAAAACGTGGCCGTGCAGTTCGTGTTTTGAAACCATGATTTCAAATGACTAGTGCGGAAAATCCGACCATTGGATTTTCCCGAAATCGCAACCGTTGGGTTCGCCTTGGAAATATCTTTCCAACGGCACCAACTTTGTGAAGATCCGACGGTTGGATAGTCTGGAATGTTTAATTCAAATTTGAAGAAAAACAGCACCAGAAACGATTATATATATATATATATATAATTAAATTAATTGAATAATGACGCTGCAGTTCGTAAATTGAAATCGTAACTTCAGATGGCTAGTGTGGAATATCCGACCGTCTGATTTTCCCAAAACTGAAACCGTTGGATTCGTTTTGAAATGACCTTCCTAATGATATAAAATTTGTGAAGATCCAACGGTTAGATTTTTAGATATGTATAAAACAAAATTAGTGAAAAATAACGCCAGTGCATCGGCACGACCTGAAATGTCGTTTAATTAAATATGGCCGTTTTAAATTAAATAAAAATGGCGATATATCTTTATAAAATACTATAGACGATATAGAGTGGAAATAAACCAATTTCGTTGTGTTTTCTTGATATGTGATGGTTGAATGTATTTAACATGAGAATTATAGCTAAAGAACTGAAATGTGAATGTTGAATAGTCCAACCATGTGATTAATTGATTTGAAAATCTAAATATACGTGGGTTATTTGAAAAGGCCGAGTTCATCTCATTTCAAATAATCGATCGACGTTGAGAAGTCGAAGAGTCGAAGACGGTTGAAGACCGACGATCTTCACATTGGATGGATGGGCGCTATTGATGCTCGTGATTGGAGTAGCTACCATGAAGGAACTGAAGTAGTAGCCGTCCAAACATACTGTTGATTGTACGGATATGCGAGGAATTGGTGCCTCCGGTTTCGTTCAGACCCAGAACGGACTTGTAAATGGACTGTGTGTCAGACATTGGATTTTGTTCTGTGCTGATTAATCTCTGTCTAATATATATCTGTTTGGCGGCGGAGAATTTATTCTCCTGCTTAACGCCCTTCTCTGAGACGTACGAGCTCAGAGGTTATGTATTGATAGAAATCATTCGCATGGAGTGGATTGCCTGTGTGGCACACTTAAGTGGCATATGATCAAGGCTTCTGTTGCCAAGCAACATCTTGTGGTTGATGATCAAAGCATGGTCTGTGTGACATAGCTTTGTGTATAACGTGAATTCGCGAGCCTCACACCCCGGTATGAGTCAAAAACGGGAGAAGGACCCAAGGAGTGCACGACGTTTCTTTCTAGCTATGGTGGTGTCAGTGACCTCCCAGCCCTGACATTTATATCTAATTTTCACCTGTGTAGTTGTTGGAATGCGAGGCGCCTCGATTATAGGTCTGTAAGGACCGGGAAACGTGTGTTCAGGAATAATTAATCCTCAAAAGTAAGGGAGGACCGGCCTTGGAGGATCCAGGGATTGCTGTGTGCGGTCCCGAGGCATTTGCTAGAGTGTCTCAAATCGGAGAGGAGCTTGCCCCTTGCCTCGACTCATGAAGGAATCCAATTTCCAATACGAAATATGCGGACGTGATTGTATTACTAGTACGGCGACATAGTGGTATGGGTCATTTATGCCGCCTATGATTGATATTTATGATTGAAATCACTTTTGAAACATATATGCACTAGTAATAATATCAAACACTTTTGTTTTATTCGTATGAGGCATCTTTGGCCATTATAAGGTAAAAACTCTATCCTCCGGCTTGAGTTGCATTGTGTGATGGGACCTGAGTCTTATAATGGTTTCATTTTATAAAAAGCATTGCGATGATTTAATCATTTATTTTATTTCATGCACTAGCACTCATAGGAATAAACCCGTTCCGCGAAAGTGGCGTGGTCCTTTGATTTTCCTTATTATTGTTGTTAATAAGTTAAGTAGATTTCTCATACCAGTCCTATGACTGACTCGTAGTTTGTTTCACCTTGCAAACTCGGGTGCCCTCATTTTCACACGGGCAGCCTAGTTACAGGTTTTTGACGCACTTTTGGCTCATGGCGAGGCTTGACTACACCGAGCTGACTTGGATTTTCTCCACCATTATTGTATCTATATTATGATTCCGCCATTGGCGATGTAGACTAATATTTATTTTGTGTACTCTTTATGTATGATTCCGCCTCAGGCGATGGTGACTGATTATGTATCATTATGCACTAAGTTGTATCCTGTACTGTGCTCTCTGATGTGATGATATCTATATGATTCCGCTGTCATATGTGTGTAAATTATTCGATTTTCTATTTTTGCTATTATCTGTGATCTGTTAATGATGATTAATATGTTACCAATGATTATCCTTAACACCGTGTCTCGGGGTTTTGGGATCGTCATAGCTGGTATCAGAGCTTGGGTTAACCTTAGTTCTGGAGTCTAACACATTAAACACTTCGTCAAAATAGAATCAGTAGTATTCTAAGGCAAGTTGCTCATTAGAGATAGGACTAGTAAAGTCCTAGAATGAGCCGAGCAGAATAGCAAAAATAATTTGATCAGTCCATCGTTATCTTTCCATAAATTTTCTGCTTAACTATGCAATAAATAATCGTTTATGTAAGCTGACTCTTTCCTTACTTATACAGAACTTGAGAAATGGCAACCAGAGCAGCCGCCGCTACAAGAGGCCGTGCCGGCCGTGGCAGAGGACGGGGAGAAGTCCCAGTAGAAGAAGGACCTTTGATACAACCTACGGCCACTCAATACTTTGAGCTGGACCATGTAGCTAAGAGATACAAAAACTTAGGAGGCAAGACCTTCTCAGGAACTGGCACAGTAATAGAGGCCCTTGCATGGCTCAAAACATGCGAGAAAATTCTTGAAGGCCTAAGGCTTGGAGACCATGATAAAGCTATTATGGGCGCCTGGCTTATGCAAGAACAAGCTGAACTATGGTGGGAATCTCTCACCGCCGGGAATAGAGAAGCTGGAAGAACATGGGACGGATTCAAAGAACTCTTCAAGGAGAAATATGTCCCAGAAAAAGCTCTAGAATGAATGCACGATGACTTCGCCAACCTCCAGCATGGGGATCTTTCCGTGCAGGATTATCTGAATAAATTTACACTGTTGTCGCCCTATGCTCCGGAGCTTGTCGCCACTGCAAAGTCCAAAAATAAGAGGTTTATCCTTGGGCTAAAGCGACAATATCATGATAGAGCCATGGCCCATGTCAAGCTGGAATTCAACGAATTGGTGGAAATGACATGCAATTACGAAGACCTTGACTATAGGCACCTGGAGCAGGATCGCGCTAGAAGTCAAGCCGGGAACAAACGCAAGCCTGCTGCGAATCAAGCTGAGTCAAGCCAAGTAGCATCTTCAAAACCTCATATTGGCAAGCCACTGAGAGGAAGCTGCTATAACTGTGGCAAAGTAGGGCACTACTCTAATGTGTGCACGTCCCCGAAGAGGCAGAAGACAAATTCACAAGGTTCAAGCCAGGGTTCTCAGAACCCTCGCTCCTGCTTTAATTGCCGCAAGACAGATCATCTTGTCGAAGACTGTCCTTTGCTAAAGAAGGCTATAGTAGCTCACGTGTATGACGGGTCGAGCCCGCCAGCTGCTTCCGATGGAGCAAGTAAACCCGATGTTTTGGGAGGTACCATTACAATAAAAAATATTCCTGTCTCTGTATTGTTTGACATAAGTGCATCACGTAGTTTTATTGCTAGTAACACAATGCACAAATTAAAGTTAAAACAGAGGAAGCTTAAAGAATGGGTTGAAGTTCATAACCCAATAGGGGGTTCTATTACTCTCAATTCATGTTGTAGAGTGCCAATCTCTTATTCTTTCTACAAATTTCCCATTAATTTAATCGTTATGGATTTTCCTGAATTCGACGTTATCCTTGGGTTAGAATGGTTAACGAAATATGAAGCCGAAGTGAATTGTGCGGAAAGAATCGTTAAAATTCGAACGAAGCTTGGACATATATTTATACCCTGTCACGGTTCGAATCCGAATAGAGAAGAATTTTGGTCGGCGTTAGAACTTATCCCCACTTCATTGGAAAAGATTCCGATTGTTAGAAACTATGCGGATATGTTTGAAGAAGTTGAAAACTTACCTCTGCAAAGAGAAATAGAATTCCGAATCGATCTAATTCCCAATGCCAGACCAGTGGTACATCCAGTTCGCAGAATGACTCCAAGGGAAAAAGAAGAATTAGGCGATCAAACTCGTCAACTGTTGTGGAAAGGTCTAATCAGACCTAGTTTTTCTAATTGGGGTGCAGCTGTTGTGTTTGTCCCAAAGTCAGACGGTACTCTTCGATTATGCGTTGATTACCGAGACCTTAACAAACAGATACTCAAAAACAAGTATCCATTACCCCGCATCGACGATCTGCTAGACCAATTGAATGGGGCGAGAGTATTTTCCCGAATGGACCTAGCTACAGGTTTTCATCAATTGAGAATAGCAGAAGAGTGTGTTCCTTTGACAGCTTTCAGAGGTCCAGACATATTTTATGAATGGTTAGTAATGTCGTTTGGCCTATGCAACGCTCCACCATACTTTGTCGATCTAATGAATAGAGTGTTCAGGGGAGTTCTGAATAAATTTGTCCTTGTATTCATCGATGATATTTTAATCTACTCCAAACCAAAACCCGAGCATGAAAAACACTTAGAACAAGTATTGGAGATTCTAAGAAAGAACGTCTTCAAAGCCAAATTCTCTAAATGTGTCTTCTGGCAAGAAGAAGTCAAGTTTCTTGGCCATGTCATGTCAGAGAAAGGGATTTCTGTTGACCCAAGCAAAATAACTGCGATTCAAGACTGGAAACAACCCACTACTCCCACAGAGTTTAGAAGTTTTATGGGGTTGGCTAGATATTATCGGAAGTTCGTTAAGGATTTTTTGAAGATATCCGGTCCGTTAACGAAGCTCACGAAGAAACATGAGAAATTTAAGTGGACTTCTGACTGTGAAGAAGCTTTCCAGGAATTGAAATCGAAATTGACCACTGCTCCAGTGTTAACCATTATTGATGGCAATCAGGATTTAACGGTTTGGACAGATGCTTCTATTAGAGGTCTTGGTGCAGTGTTAATGCAAAGAGGCCAAGTAGTCTCCTATGCAGGCCGCCAACTGAAACCACATGAGAAGAATTATGTGACTCATGATCTTGAGTTGTTAGCCATCGTTTTTGCATTGAAAATCTGAAGGCATTATTTATTGGGCGAGAATTTATACTGTACACAGATCATCAATCATTGAAGCATTTATACACCTAGAAAGATCTGAATTTGAGACAGCAGCGTTGGCTAGAATTTCTTGCAGCGTATGATCTTGATATCCTATATACGCCGGGGAAGGATAACGTAGTAGCGGATGCGCTTAGTAGGAAAACTGCAATCGTTGCCAATCTTATAATTACGCCAGGATTGATTGATAAAATATCTGTTCTTCAGAAAAGTGACAATTTTGTGAAAGAAATGATAAGAAGGATTCAAAGGGGCGAAAGCTCCAGTTTCCAAGTGGATAGTGGGGGAGTTCTGAGGTTGAATAAAAGAATATGTGTTCTCAACATTCCTGAGCTCAAAAGAGAAGTGCTGGATGAATGCCATAAATCCAAATTTTGCATCCATCCTCGTGTGAGTAAAATGTACAATGATATCAAACGCACTTTCTGGTGGAAGGCAATGAAGAGGGATATTTCTTTGTATGTTAGCAGATGCCCTACTTGTCAATTGGTCAAGAGTGACCAACATAAGCTAGCTGGATTGTTGCAACCGTTAGAAGTCCCGGGTTGGAAATTGGAACAGATTTCCATGGATTTCGTAGATGGTTTGCCGCGAACCGGGAAAGGTAATGACAACATTTGTGTAATCGTAGATTGCTTCATGAAGACTGCCCATTTTATACCTGTCAGATCCAATAGAACCGCTCAAAGTCTAGCATAGATATATTTCAAAGAAATTGTTAATTTGCATGGAATTCCCATCAGCATAGTCAGTGATAGAGACCCGATATTTGCTAGCAAATTCTGGGAAGCTTTCCAGATAGAATTGGGAACGAAACTGAATACGAGCACCGCTTATCACCCTCAAACAGATGGCCAGACAGAGCGGGTGAATAGAATTCTTGAAGATTTATTGCGGGCTTGTATAATTGATTTTGGTGGGTCATGGAAGATCACTTGCATTTGGCAGAATTCTCATATAACAATAGCTATCAAGCAAGTTTGGGAATGTTGCCATTTGAAGCATTATATGGAAGACCGTGCAGATCTCCAGCATGTTGGGTAGAACCTGGCAACAGACTTGTGTTAGGACCAGATATGATTAGAGAAGCATCTGATAAAGTCGACTTCATCAAAAAGCGATTGAGAACCGCCCAAAGCCGACAGAAAAATTATGCAGATTTCAGAAGAAGAGATTTGACATTTGCTGTTGGTGAACATGTTTATTTGAAAGTTTCTCCAATAAGAGGTGTAATCAGATTTGGCAAAACTGGGAAGTTGGCACCGAGATTTATTGGTCCCTTTCCTATACTTGAACGAATTGGAACTCTTGCTTATAGGGTTCAATTACCAGATTGGTTGCCTGGGGTGCATGATGTATTTCACGTATCTCAACTTAGGAGACATGTGCATGATCCGGATCTTGTTGTAGAAGAAGCAGCGCAACATGATATAGACTTAACTCCAGAATTAGCACTCAGAAGAGAGCCATTAAAGAATGTTGGCAAATAAACTAGAGAAATAAGAAGAAAAAAGGTTCATTTAGTTAAAGTGCAGTGGAGTAGTGATCCTAGAGACTGTACTTGGGAGACTGAGGAAAGCATTAAGCAAGCTTACCCCAAATGCAGAGTGGACATCTCTGACTAACTCCGATGCCAGGTACCTTTACAATACTTTGCATTTACATTTTGTTTCCTACTTTACTGTTGTTTCCTTTTCGAGGACGAAAATTTTTAAGTGGGGGAGATTGTAACAACCCGGAAAATACGGGCCAATTTAAAAATTTTAAATTGGTGATTTCAAAGGAATTTGAACAATTGAAATAGAATATTTCAATAAAATAGTGAATTAGAAATAGTGAGTCAGTTTGAAAATTTGAATTCAAACTTTGACTGACTGTGCAGGGTGGAAAATATAACAGATTTTAGTGAAACCAAAAATATTTAAATCTGTTTATCAATACCTTTTTAACGAATCTGAAAAATCGAAGTTTCATAACTGGAATCAAAAGTTATGGCCGAATGAATTTTCAGAAAGGTCGCTATATAGAATATATAGCCCTTGAAAACTGATATTTTGCAAACGACCACGGAATTCGACGAACCCACTTTTGTTGGGTCCGAGATGTCAAATTATTGCTAGGTTTCAAATTTCATAATTTTTGAAGCTAGTATGTGAGCGTGGAAAAGGAAAATGTGTTTGGTCAATTTCTGTTAAATTGGATCGACCAGAAAATGGCCATTTTTCAAACGATCTCAGAATTCGATGAAACTAGTTTTGTTGGGACCGTAGTGCCAAAACATAGCTGGATTTATTTTTCTGGAATTTTTCGAATCAGTTTGTGGCCCTAGCAAATTGAAATTCATGTTCAAAGTTAAAAATTAAATGTCTTATACTTTAATTTGAAGAATAACTAACTGTAACAGTCGAATTGGCCAACGAAACATATCCCATTGTGTCCGGGATGGGGGTATTTAGCTAGGGGCGATAGTCATTGGGTTTGAAAAGGAGTTTGTAGGTGAAAACCCTAATTTTCTGAAATAAATATATTCCGGCGAATCAGAAAATACCATTCATTATTTGAAAAATAAAAAAACCGAAACCCTCCACTTCAACGGCGAAAACCCGATCCACCCTTCTCCCCTCGATTGCCGCCGCCTCCGACACCTCCAGCCAACGCCACCACCACCTTCGCCTCGTCTCCCTCTCCTCTTTAAGTCCGACCCACCCACAACCGCCACCATCGCCTCCTCCGCCCGAATCGAGCGCCCAAAGTCCAACTCTTCCCATCACCGCCGACGATGCCACCGACCGCCGAGCTGCACCAAACCACCACCGATAGGAAGCCCGCTCGAAGCTCTTCCACATCCAACTCCCTGATTGTCATCTAGGCCAGCGGATTTCGCGAAACCGCAACCCTAGTTTCGAACCATCGTGAAAGGTGAGTCCTTTTTGATGTCTGCACTTTGAAAAATCGTATCTTTTTGGTGTGTTGACGAAATTCGATGAAACAGGAAACATCGGGACCGCAAGGAAGCTCTCTACCACATAGAAGAGACCGCGGATTTTTCTTAGTCATCTACGATTTTTAGCACTCCGTAAACCAATGTGAGAAATCTAAATTAATTGAATTTGAATGGAAAATGTCGTGTATAAATTATATAAGCGAAATATAAATTACACACGTGTTGTATACCTCATGTACATGCGTAGTGTAAGCTATATAAGCGAAGTATGAATTATACATGCAAAGAATAATTGATATATGTATTGAATTGCAAGTGAAATATAGCAATAATATATATATACTCCCCTCGTCCACAAACCATGGACGATATTTATTGTTGTGAATTGGTGTGAAATATTGGATGAAAAATACGAATGGTTGAATAATTGTTTGTGGTTGATATTGTTTGGTTGTGGTTGAAAAATACCCATTGGTGATTGAAATGAATTGGAAATATTTGTGGAAATAAAAATAAAACATGCCTCCTGCGTGCGAATTAGATGCATGAATCCCCGTTGTCAAAAACCGTGAGGTTTTAAGGTAGAGCGAGGAGCCGTACTAGGGACGGTGCCGGTTTTAACTACCCTGCCGTTATGCTGCCGAAATTTTGAATAATATTCATGTGTTAGAATTATTTTCATATGTTGAAATTATCTTCATGCGTTGAAATTAAAGTCATATGTTGAAACTATATCCATGTGTGGAAATGTTCATGTGTTGAAAAGTGATGTGTGAAAACTAAATTCATTTGTGAATGAATGAAGTGTTTAAACAATAAAAATCACATTTTATAATATACATGAAGTAATAAAAAAAATTCGCCTTATATATAAATAGTTTCAACAATAAAAATTTCATCTTTCTTATATGAACAACATAAATAAAATATCCATGTGTGGAAATGCTCATGTGTTGAGAAGTGTGTGTAGTGGAAAAGTTCATGTGTTGAATAAAGAGATCGAACAATAAAAATTACATTTTTATTGAAACTATGAAGTGTTGAAAACATCCATTTGTCGAATAAACATTTTAAATGATAAAAATATCATTTTTATCATCTATGTGATGTGCTAAAGATATGCAAGCGTTGAAATAAATATTTGTGAAGAAATATTATTTTTTAACATGCATAGGAACTAAATAAAATAGTCATGTGTTGAAATATATTTTAGTTCGCCAAAATTATCAATTTTGAAATGTGAAGTGTTAAAAATAGCCACTTGTTCAAATAAAATATGCATGAGTTGAAAGACATATTAATTAGCTAATGATATGATTTTAGCCTATGCATGCAACATTAGAATGAATGGTGTTTTTAAACCAAAGTAAATCAAATATGAAGTTGAATGGAAAATGATAAGTGATAAAAATTGTATATATGTACATGCATATTTATTGAACAGGTTATAGCAAAGGGGCTAGAGAAGAGGAATAAAATTTTGTGCCCGACAAATAGGTACACATTTACTATTTTGTTTGGGTGATGATTTTATGAGCCTGTTGGCTAGCCGCTTGGCTTTTTCTTTTTGACATGAGACGCCCGTGTGGCTATTTGGGAGCTTTCCCAGCCCCTCCCGTACAAAGGAGGTTATGGCGAAATTTTCCAAAATTTAAAGGCGTTAGTGAAATAATTGAAGTGGAAACGATATAGGAATTTTTGAATGAACTATATTTATATAAATATACAAATAAAATTAGAACGAAACGTGGCCATGCAGTTCGTGTTTTGAAACTGTGATTTCAAATGACTAGTGCAGGAAATCCGACCGTTGGATTTTCCCGAAATCTTAACCGTTGGGTTCGCCTTGGAAATATCTTTCCATTGGCACCAAATTTGTGAAGATCCGACGGTTGGATTGTCTGGAATGTTTAATTCAAATTTGAAGAAAAACAGCGCCAGAAACGATTATATTTATATTTATATAAATATAATTAAATTAAATCAAATAACGACGCTGCAGTTCGTAAATTGAAATTGTAACTTCAAATGGCTAGTGTGGAAGATCCGACCGTCAGATTTTCCCAAAACTGAAACCGTTGGATTCGTGCTGAAATGACCTTCCTAATGATATAAAATTTGTGAAGATCCAACGGTTAGATTTTCAGATATGTGTAAAACAAAATTAGTGAAAAAAAGCGCCAGTGCATCGGCACGACCTGAAATGTCGTTTAATTAAATATGGTTGTTTTAAATTAAATAAAAATGGCAATATATCGTTATAAAATACTATAGACGATATAGAGTGGAAATAAACCAATTTCGATGTGTTTGCTTGATATGTGATGGTTGAATGTATTTAACATGAGAATTATAGCTAAAGAACTGAAATGTGAATGTTGAATAGTCCAACCATGTGATTAATTGATTTGAAAATCTAAATATACGTGGGTTATTTGAAAAGGCCGAGTTCATCTCATTTCAAATAATTGATCGACGTTGAGAAGTCGAAGAGTCGAAGACGGTTGAAGACCGACGATCTTCACATTGGATGGATGGGCGCTACTGATGCTCGTGATTGGAGTAGCTACCATGAAGGAACTGAAGTAGTAGCCGTCCAAACATACTGTTGATTGTACGGATATGCGAGGAATTGGTGCCTCCGGTTTCGTTCAGACCCAGAACGGACTTGTAAACGGACTGTGTGTCTGACACTGGATTTTGTTCTGTGCTGATTGATCTCTGTCTAATATATATCTGTTTGGTGGCGGAGAATTTATTCTCTTGCTTAAAGCCCTTCTCTGAGACGTACGAGCTCAGAGGTTATGTATTGATAGAAATCAGTCGCATGGAGTGGATTGCCTGTGTGGCACGCCTAAGTGGCATATGATCAAGGCTTCTGTTGCAAAGCAAAGTCTTGTGGTTGGTGATCAAAGCAGGGTCTGTGTGACGTAGCTTTGTGTATAACGTGAATTCGCGAGCCTCACACCCCGGTATGAGTCAAAAACGGGAGAAGGACCCAAGGAGTGCACGACGTTTCTTTCTAGCTATGGTGGTGTCAGTGACCTCCCAGCCCTGACATTTATATCTACTTTTCACCTGTGTGGTTGTTGGAATGCGAGGCGCCTCGATTATAGGTCTGTAAGGACCGGGAAATGTGTGTTTAATAATAATTAATCCTCAAAAGTAAGGGAGGACCGGCCTTGGAGGATCCAGGGATTGCTGTGTGCGGTCCCGAGGCATTTGCTAGAGTGTCTCGAATCGGAGAGGAGCTTGCCCCTTGCCTCGACTCATGAAGGAATCCAATTTCCAATACGAAATATGCGGACATGACTGTATTACTAGTACGGCGACATAGTGGTATGGGTCATTTATGCCGCCTATGATTGATATTTATGATTGAAATCGCTTCTGAAACATATATGCACTAGTAATAATATCAAACACTTTTGTTTTATTCGTATGAGGCATCTTTGGCCATTATAAGGTGAAAACTCTATCCTCCAGCTTGCGTTGCATTGTGTGATGGGACCTGAGTCTTATAATGTCTTCATTTTATAAAAAGCATTGCGATGATTTAATCATTTATTTTATTTCATGCACTAGCACTCATTGGAGTAAACCCGTTCCGCGAAAGTGGTGTGGTCCTTTGATTTGCCATATTATTGTTGTTAATAAGTTAAGTAGATTTCTCATACCAGTCCCATGACTGACTCGTAGTTTGTTTCACCTTGCAAACTCGGGTGCCCTCATTTTCACACGGGCAGCCTAGTTACAGGTTTCTAACGCACTTTTGGCTCATGGCGAGGCTTGACTACACCGAGCTGACTTGGATTTTCTCCGCCATTATTGTATCTATATTATGATTCCGCCATTGGCGATGTAGACTGATATTTATTTTGTGTACTCTTTATGTATGATTCCGCCTCAGGCGATGGTGACTGATTATGTATCATTATGCACTAAGTTGTTTCCTGTACTGTGCTTTCTGATGTGATGATATCTATATGATTCCGCTGTCATATGTGTGTAAATTATTCGATTTTCTATTTTTGCTATTATCTGTGATCTGCTAATGATGATTAATGTGTTATATTCCAATGATTATCCTTAACACTGTGTCTCGGGGTTTTGGGATCGTCACATGGAGGAAGTGGCACAACAAGATTTGGAGATTACGCCGAACTTAACAGTAAGGAGGGAGCCAGTGAAAATAGTTGGCAAAGAAACCCGAGTGCTGAGGAACAAGAGGATCCACCTTGTCAAGGTGCAACGGAGCAGGGATCCTAGAGACTGTACTTGGGAGACATAGGATAGCATCAAAAAGGCTTACCCCAAGTCCAGAGTGGACATCTCCGAGTAACTCTTGTGTTAAGGTACATTTACAATAATTTACATTTTCCGTCTTGTTTCCTACTTTACCTCGTTTCCTTTTCAGGGACGAAAAGCTTTTAAGTGGGGGAGATTGTAACAACCCGGAAAATTCGAACCAATTTAAAATTTTTATTTTAAATAATTTGGTTGAAAAATGTGGCAGAAATTTAAAAATTTCATTTTTTAGATAATATTTAAGCCAGTGAAAATAGCCAATTTTCAAATGACCTCTGTTTTCGATGAAACCACTTTTGTTGGAACCGGAATGTCAAATTATTGCTAGGTTTCAATTTTTAGAATTTTCTGAGTTAGCACGTGAGCGTGGCGAAGGAAAATGTGTTTTGTTCAATTCGGTCAACTTTAAACCACTGATAAATAGCCATTTTTCAAACGGTCTCATAATTCGACAAAATTTATTTTGTTAGGACCGTATCGTCATAACGAAGCCAAATATATTTTTCTGGATTTTTCTAAATCCGTATGTGGCCTCGTTGAATTTATTTATGCGAACTAATTAATTTAATAAAGGATTTAATTATTAAATTAAATAAAACAGGCCTCAGACAGCCGTTTGGGCTAACGGGACCTGGCCTGTTGGATCCGGAATATGGGCTATTGGCTAGGGGCACCATCTACTGGACTGTAATCGAAACGGTTAAGAAGATATGGATTTTTTTGTAAAAATTCATTTAAAATATTATATATAATAGTGGAAATTAAACCCTAGTCTACTGTTCATTGTCTCTACCGCCGCTACCCTCTTTTCAATGGCCATCATAGCTCCCACCTTCTCCCACTAAGTTCTCCTCCTCCTCTCAGCAATTCACTTCGTCCCTTTTGACTTTTCCATAGAGATTTCCACCACCTTCAATTCCATACGGCTTGATCGTCAAACTATTGAGTTCCCCAGAGGTGTCAGACCCCAAAACACCCGCCTAAACCACCCGTCGGCCTCCCCCTTGGTGCCACCAAGTTCCCTCCTCTTCCAGGCGTGGAGGCGCCGCCCATAGCCGGTCAAGGTGCCACCTTCCGATCCCCCTCCTTTGCCCTGTGTCGAGCGCAAAAACCTGACCTAGTTTTGAACCCAATAAGCACATACGACGACCGATTTCTGATAAGAGGAAGAAAGGTGTTTTCTTAACTAATTAATTTGTTAATTAACATAAAATGTTTTACAACTTAATTTAATAATAACTCATTCGTTCGAACTCGAAATTTGACGATTTCAGGACCGTCGGAATCGTAATTCAGAGGGCTATTTTTCTATACTGATTAAGAACAGTTTCGAGCCAGTCTAATTTTTGGCCAAATTCAAATAGGGTCAACACTTATGTGAGATTTCTTACCTTTAAAATAATTAAATAATTTAATTATTATTCATGATGGTTTGAATCATTGTTATGTACGTAAATAGTATAGATCTGCGATGTGATGATATGGTTAAATACTCATATGTTGATGAATGATGCTTTATTTGTTTGTTTATTATTCTATTAATCTGGATCTATGTGTTAATGATAGACAATTTGTTGAATCACACATTTTGATGAAATCTTCATACAAGTTCTCATCTTTATTTTCTCTTTATTTTATTCCTTTCTTTAAATTTGATCTTTATTTTATAAATATAACTAAAATAAAAGAAAGTTGGGATCTTTTTGAATTGTAAAATAAAGGAAAGTAGGAATCTTTTTTATTTATAAAATAAAAGAAATTTTAGATCTTTTATTTTGATTTATAAGACAAATGAAGTTTAGATATTTTATTTTGATTCACAAATTAAAATAAAGATGGGACCTTTTATGTTGATTCATGAGAATTAATCACCAAATCATATGTTGTTGTTGTATGTGTTGACATGAAACTTGACACAAAATTATATATTGTTGTTGTTTTTGTTGACATTTACATTTGTAAATAGAAAAGAACAAAACTTGATAAATTTTATTCACATTTTCTATGTAAATAAAATGAACATAGTATTAGTGAAGACAACTTTATTTACATTTCTTTTGTAAATAAAAAGAACACAATATGAGAACAACTTTATTTACATT